>JAKCWG010000785.1:0-301773 GCA_021464415.1 Lonicera japonica | reverse complement strand
GACCTAAGTCCGTTTAGTACAGGTGACGAATTGAAGACAATTCCTTTTCAAGAGGAGGGGAATGATGAGCCTGAGGATAACACAAGAGCTGGATCATGGAGTGAAGACTATGCAGATCCCATCCGGGTTCCAAGTGGTCCAATCACCCGCGCTAGAGCCAAGAAGATCAAGGAAGCACTCATGATCGTGGTCCAAGAGTTGATGAATAAAGCTGGAGCTTGGAGAAGTATTCATGGAGATGGAGAACAAGAATGGAGAATAATGCTTAGCCAAGAAGACGTAGAATAATTAGGGTGTTTTATTATTGTTTTTATTTATTTGGAGCCCAAGGAATATGTATAATTAGTATTTAGAGTGATGGGCCTGCTAAGAGTGTTTTTGGGCTTATTTAGAGTGCTCCATTATTTTTGTTGCCTTAGAATTGGGCTTATTTTGTTATTTTCGTTTTTAGGGTTTCCTTAGGGTTTGATTAGGGTTTCCTCTTCTCCTCCTATTTAAAGGAGGCAACTCTAATGTTTGAGGGCAGCCTTGTTTTAATCAATACGAAATTGAGTGTGGTTTTCACCTCTTGTTTTCTAAGAACACCTCGAACAGCCAGAATTTAATTCTTGTTGTTCTTCGACTTATCAATCAATTAATCCGTCAATTGATTGTTTGTCTTCGACTATACCAAGGTTCATTCTCATTCTAGGGATTGGGTCGAGGTTCCACCTCCATCATCTTCGCGTGATTCCAAGGTTCTTACGTATTTAACGTCAAGGGTCGCGGATTCGTCATATCGGATAGAAATACGGTCGGGTTCACATCAGGTAAGTAGATAGGCCTTATTATGGGGAAGAACATATTCAAAATTCAGCTTTGTCGGACATGGGATCCTCAAGAAACAATTTGTCTATCGTGCAATTCTAGTCGAAATGTCCTTCGTAGCAAATTAAAATAAATAGTGGCCTTCCCGAATTCTGATCGGCCTCAAATTTGGACACAAGCTAGAAAACATTTGTGGGAAAACATGTCAAAAATTCAGAATGATCCAACGGTTGGAAGTTTAATTCTCGAGATAGTTGTACGCAAGTACGTTTCCTACGCGGAAACAAACTCTTTGTACCAAGCCAAGGAGACCGAGTCTTTCCCGAACTCCGATCATCTCTAATGTTTTATAGAGTCTAGAAGACTTATATTGGCAATACATATCCAAAATTCAGCATGATCCAACGATTAGAACCTGACTTGCCGTGCAAACAAGGGACCTTGTCTACAACAAGTACCTTTCCTACGCGGACACAAACTCTTCGTACCAATCATAACGAAAGGGAACCTTCCCGATATCCGATCTACCTGAAATTTTTACACAATCTAGAAGAATTCTATTCCCAACACATATCCAAAAATCAGGATGATCCAACGCTGGGAAGGTTTCGCGATAATTTCCAAGAGTCCTAGTTGCAATCTCTTTCTTGCTCTCCAAGTATTTTTTTCAACTATAAATAGATCCCCCCTCCATTCATTATTTTCATCAACAATCAAGGGAATTTCGTAGTATACACCAAGAGATCCTTATTCTCTCCATCCAAGGAGGCTCAGGTATAATTTTCTCTCTCTTATTTTATTTATTCGTCAGCTTTATAATTCATACTCTTGCGTGCATAATTTCTATTACTTGATAGCCTTTTAAAACCCTTTTTTAAATTGTTTTTCAAAACTAAAGGCGTATAACAAACCCTAATCCAATTCTAAAATAGTATTATTACTTTCTTACTTTTTCAAAAGCCCGGATAAGCGGCATTGTTATACGAAGGAATCGATAATCGCTATATATCCAATCTAACTCATAGATTGCGGTGTGTATGTGATAAATTCTCGATTATGAGAGCACTAGTACCATCTATACCGGTTTAATTAATAGACTATGGTATACGATCGGTTAACTCGCCTCATATCATATCGAGTATAAGATTCCACATTGAATCAGTTTCCGAAAAGCCCAATGTTTTACAAAATCACTTGTTTCATTACATCTATAATTATCAAACTCTCTTTTTCAAATCACACACACACGCACTTACTTTTAAAATCATGGGCGAATTAGGAAACACATCATTTTCATCCCAACCCCAAAATCTCGATTTCTAAGGCAAGCACGAAAAGCTGTAAAATAATAGCAATAGCATGCAAGAATTGAATTATAACACACGCATATCCTACTCAAGAGACCGAAAGGGCGAATTGGGTGCCTAACACCTTCCCGATTTGTAACTTAATCCCCGAACCTTCGAATCAACTGGTTTCGCATACATTGTGTTTAAGAGGATATTTAGTCCATAAATACGTCTCTTTTACACAAATCTTTTTGTTTGTTTAGTAAAACAAACTGGCGACTCTTATTCTTTTCAAAACCTAATTTCCAAATCAACAAACGGAATCGCCGCCCACGAGGACCCCCCGGGCGTCGAGAACGCGGGTTCTCACACTATCACTCCGAAATCTTTGTATTTTCTTATTAAACTGATTTTTAATTTCTGAAAAAAATGTTTTAAACATATCAATTGCTTCACTTTTATTTTTCATAAGGTAAAACATAGGAAAAATCCGAATTATTATCAATAAAAGTAATAAAATACCTTTTTCCATTTCTCGTTAAAACACCATCAAATTCACAAATATCCGAATGAATTAATTCAAAAGGTTCGATTTCTCTTAAAATAGATTTGTGTGGTGTTTTAGTAATCTTTGCTTGGCTACAAAATTCACATTTTTCGAAATCATTTAGTGATAAAAGAGGAATAATTTTCAGTTTACTCATGTTCTTAATAAAATGCTTATTAACATGGCAGAGTCTAGCATGCCACAGATTAAATGAACAAACCATATAAGCAGAACTAGAAACAACTTTATTAGAATCAACATTCAGTTTGAACATTCGATCACATGCATAGCCCTTCCCTACTAGCATCCATTTTTTAGTAAAAGTAAACATATTAGCCCCAATAGTTTGAACAAAACCAGCCTTATTAAGAAGGTAACCCAAAACCAAATTCTTTCTTATTTCTGGAGTATGTAGGATAACCTTGAGGATGACGGTCTTTCCAGAAGTAAACTTAAGCTTGATTTCTCCCGAACCAGTTACCATAGTGGTGTGAGAATCTCCCAACAACACTTTCTTATCTTCGGCTTCAGAATAGCTCTTAAATTGAGCATGATCATAGCAGACATTGCGAGAAGCAACAGTGTCCACCCACCACCCTTCGAAACTCGTTACCAAATATATTTCTGATATCATAGCCACGAGTGGCTCTTTGGTAACGTTTACCTGCGGACAAGGCCGACGAGCTTTCTGACAGTTTCGTGCCATATGCCCAGGCCTATGACAGTTATAAGAGAGAAATTATCCATTGTTAATGCTATTGGATTAAGCATTTCTGTTTTGATTCTGATTATTAAGGCGGTTAATATTCTATCCATGATTCTGATTCTCGTTCCGGTTTTCACCATTCTGATTTTTGTTAATTTTTCGGTTTAGTTTCAAAGCAGCAGGTGTAGAGGAGCAAGTATGATTTTGGTTTGAAACAACCAAAACCTCATCTTTTTGGTCCTGTTTGCGGTGGTCCTCCTTAATTCGGAATTTGGCGATCAAACTTTCCAGAGAAAACTCTTTGGACTTATGCCTCAGATTATTCTTAAACTCCTTCCATAAAGGAGGCAGTTTATCAATCATCACTACTACCAATCATCGTGAGCAATTTTTTGAAGTTTGTGGGATTGAGCAACCACAAACCTGTCATCCGTCATCTGAAATTTCAAATAACAACTGACAGCGTATTTTTTAATCCCAGCTTCTTCAGTGTCATATTTTTTTTGAAATGCATCCCAAACTTCCTTTGAGGTTTTGCACGATAAATAGTAATCGTAAAGTTCATCACAAAGCCCATTAAGGATGTAGTTTCTACACAGAAAATCATTATCAGTCCATTCCTTAATTGCTTTATGATTTTCAGAAGTTAGAGGTTTTGGAAAATTAGGTTTTTCCGAAAGGCAAACATTGTTCAATTTTTTCGTGGTTAAATAAAAAAACATCTTCTGTTTCCATCTTTTAAAGTGCAAACCCTCAAAGAGAAATAGTTTATTAAGTTCAACAGTTCTAGTAATAAGTTTAGCAGTCTCAGAAGCTATTACAACGATAATGAATAGCAGATAACAAATGTCTTAAGCTCGGTGAAGGTCTGTACCCATGAAGGGTTTTTTTTCCGTGTATAGTTTGAAGAGAGACGAAAACAATTTTTTTAAAGGAAAAAATTATTATTGCACCGTTGCAACGAGGGAGAGAAAAACGGGTTAAGGGAGAGTGGAAGTCATCCAAACACAACGACCCAAGACTGAGTCAAAACCAATTCGAATTTCAAATAAGAAAATAATTTTATTTTTAATAAATAAAATTTTCCAAAAGATAGTATTTGACCCAAAGTAAGCCCGCCAGGTGGCTGGCTCGGGCCAGCGAGCAGATCCTGGCTCGGCCCAAGCCCGGGTCGGTCTGTGCACGTGTGTGGTGAACCACACTCATCCAAGTTCTCACCCAATAACACAAAATTCTAATGCACAAAGGGCTCAAGCACTTAGGCAAATTTTCCCTTATAAAAACACATGAAGGTTTTTATATCTCTTCTATGTGGGACTTAGGAAAACACATAGAGTTCACTTAGAGCTTGCTTTGGTTGTTTTCTTTTTCTTCGTCTCCCATTTTTTCAAATACACACAAAATCTACAATAGTTCCGTATATATATACTCCCCGTTGCTCATTGTGGATTGTGGGTCTTTAATTTAGTTGTTCTTGGCATTGTGGTGATTTTGCTTTAAATTTTTTTGCTGAAATTTCAATAAATTTTCTTTTGTTTTACATTTTCAGATCCACACATTCTCTCTCTCTCTCTCTATATATATATATATATATATATATTTGATTATGGTCTTGCAAAATTAGTAAGAAAAATAGGAATTGAAAGATACCCATTAGACCAATACCTCGTGTTTGAAGTTTTCAACTAGATAATGATGTGTTTGGTTTTTGACATTTTACATTTTTTCTTTCTGTTTTTGTTCCTGTTTGGCGGCAACTGAATCTTTATTTTTTTGCTAGTGATTCCAGTGACACAAATGAGTTGTCATATCTCTCTCGAAACCAAAAACACCTAGGATAGAGTAGCACCGGAGAGCTTTTTCTCTCTCACAGTGTTCTCATAATATCCTCTGCCCAAAATCTCATCGTGTTGTCATCCTCACTGTGCTGGCATTCTCACTGACTGCCATTCTCTCCGCTCTGCAGTTCTCATTGTACATCGTTCTCACCTCGCCCCTGTTATCCTCTGACCTCTTGCTATGCCGCCCTTTCCTCTGCCAAAATCAGGTTAGGGTTTCTTAGGACAATTTGATTTTTTTTTTAAAATTTCTGGTTTAGATATATATACATATATATGCGTGTGTGTGTGTGTGTGGATGTTGGGATCTCAGGACAAATTTGGGATCTGACATTTTAGTTGTTTCTCTTAACCCAAATCTTTGTATTTTCTTCCTCTCAAATCTCTATGAATATGATCTGCCTTTTTTCTCCTTCAATAGGGTGCGTTTGGATTTGAGATTTGAGAGGAGATTTGGGTTTAATGTTTGGATTTGGGATCTTAAATCCAAATATATCACAACACCAAAATGAGTGATCAGCAACATTTTAAAAAAAAATATTGTAAGAGTCCGGAACACTTATAATTGTTATAAGTGTTCTACACACTTACTAAAAAATTGTTACAGTTTCATCAGGATAAATGACGGTCTTGAGCACTTATAAAAAATATAAGTGTTTGCAACCGTTAAAAAAAATTAAAAAAAATATATCAGTAAGATTTATTATCACTCTGTTTATTTCTCCCCCAAATAACATTGAAAGTTTATTGCTCTCCTGCTCCTTGTGTTTTGCGGCTCGCTCTCTCTCCCTCTCCCTCTCTCGCTCTTCATAAACCCTAGGTTTTAGATGTTAGAAGTTCTTCCCATCAATCTCCTCAAGTTTTTGAAACCTTAAATTGTTCATCTCTTCACCCCTGTCTACTGAAGCTGAACCCTAATCAATTAGATTATGTTGTGATTTGACTCCTTATCATGCTCACATCGACACTGCAAGGTTAGGTATGTATTCCTTAGATGCTTATTAATTTTCCTTTTTGAATGATTGAGTTGATTCCTCTATCTATGCTTGTGTTCGCTTTGTCAATGTAGTTTATTTTTTTTTATCATACAGACAATATGCTCACTCTCTCAATATAGTCGCTCATTCCATCTCCGATTCATCTTGCTACCACCTGCTGGCCAGCGATTTAGATTTAAAGTTGAGGCTTGAACATTGGGGATTGTTGATGCTCGGTTCTTCATTCTAAGCTAGGGTTCATCAATTTGGTAAGCTTCTCACTGTCCATGCATTTCTCTTACTTTAGAATTGTAGTGCTTGAATACACACTTGCATACATACATTCACAAATCAAAGAGTTTATCACTGTGTTTACCTTTTGGTTTAGAATTAATTCTAGGTATTTTTTTACACACTTCTTTCGTCTAATTAAACTTAAAATAAAATATAAGTAATGCAATCGGCGTCAACCATATATCATATTAACCTTACTAATTAAGTTCGGGTCCAGAAAATTCAGACTAAAATAATGGTAATCTTCATTGTCATCTAATGTTAGCCCCCTTTAACCAACTACTACTGCTAATTGGCTGTCAGACTAAAATAATGGTAAATAAAAAATGCGACTGACGTAGCACCATTGTATTCGTCAAACAAATAGAGCGATAAAAGTGTACACGACTGATATGATCTCATCATATGCATTGCTTGTATTTTTTAAAACACTTTTTTCAGAAATAAAAAAATGATTTGTTTGTGAGGTAGTCCAATTTTAAGGCTAAGTGAGCATAATTCATATATTACAAGTGTTACACGAATACACCACCTGGTGGTTAACAAACGGGGAGAGGGGTAAGAGAATCTGGATGGACTTCTGTGATTCGAATATGGGCGTAATTAATTAGATGCGAAAATCTGAATAGTTTCGAGAGGACTTATCTTCTATTTATAATTTCTGTTGGAACTAAAATTTTAGTGTATGTTCCAGCTCATAGCTTGTATTCTTCATACTGACGCTTGGGTATTTGTCGTTTTGTATTTGGAGTAATACTAAGTAGATTAGCCACAAGGAAAAGGTTGATGAAGAAGCTCAAGTAGAACAAGGAACTGATCAAGTTGGCCTAGAGTTTGCACCCCATCAGAATTGGAACTCACTAGTTTTCGTTGAACAAGCCTGCATATTATGAAGTAGGAGCAACAGACAAATAATTGATACCAAATTACTAGATCAATCTGATCAAATAAAAACAAGTTCCTACCCAAAAATAAAGATGCAACACTACACACAACAATACAAATTCTCACCGTAGACGCGAAAGCTAAAACAATGAACATTCGCCGCTAACGAATGGACATTTCCCTTTTAAAATCTTTTCATACCCGATAAATAGTGTAACTTCTCATATGCGTCATTCATGTATGCAAATTGTAACATGCTCATAAGATGAAACTCGTGATACTTTATAAAATAATGGGTGTTACATACATGTTTACTTATTAATAATTTTGAATTTTTTTTCCTATTTAACACATTAAAAAAGAGAGAATATGTAATTAATGTAAAATTATCCTCTTTGCTTGTGATAAAGTGTAATCCACTTTCTATTTCCCTTGTTTACATTGTAATGGCATTTCAGTACTGTGTAAATAGCATAGAATCCAATTAATGGCTGTTGCATTTACTCTACAAAGTCCTTTTCTCTCCCTCTAAATCTTTTGTCAATATATATATATATATGCATGGCTGTGCAGGTCTGTAGATCCTATATATAAATTGTATGTAAACCTTTGAAATCATAAACCAACTTTGGTGCTAAGCCTTGAAACTTGGGTATCCAGGATTCCGGAAATACATAAAGACCTGCTATCAAAGGAGACCAAACATAGAGCTAATCTCGTAAGTTTTTCATATCCTTTAATTTGTTTCATTTAAAAGTTTTTTGTTTTACTTTTTGTTTTTCCAGAAATTTTGTTTAGTTGCTCGATTGTAATTCTATTTTTTGGTTTTCGTATTGTTTCAAAATTTCTGTTAATACATTGGTTTGATTGTTGATTTGGGTTATTCATAGTACATTGCATAATCAGCCATTGGAAATCTGTGATTTACTTATCTTTGCCTCCAGGTTGTGAGTTAAGAAATGCATGTGTAATTGTGTATTAATTTCATCTTTTCTTCAAAGAGAATATTAGGATAGGACTACATGTTATAAAGTAGCTCTCCAACAGCTGACTATTGAAAAATCTCATAGTACCCCTATTTGTTTAAGTCTAGATTCCGTAACTTCGTATTATTGAATATTGAAGTAGTCAAAATTGAATTCCCCGTATGTTACAATCAAGGTGAAGTTCATAGTATTCTTACTAGTATTTTGAGTTTCACAAAAGTGTACTTTTCTAAAAATTTATAACTTGCAAACATAATGACATTGTCGAATGTGAGGATCATGACCATATGCTAGCTAAGATGGTTGATCTGATTGGAGTATGCCATGTACAGAAAATCAGGGTACTTACCTCATATGAATTTGGCATGAATTGGCTTATTGTACTGGAAGATTTGTCTTCTTCACAACCATCGTCTAAATTTGTAGTAGCTGTTAGGACGTCAACGAAAGAACATTTATGCGTTTGTTTCTTCGACTTCAGAAACCTGAGTCATTATTATTTGCAGATTGGTTGAGAAATTTCTGTTAATACATTGGCCAAGCTTGTTTAAGTGAACAGATTTGGCACGCCTAAACTGCTCACGAACCAGCTGTACAGATTAGGCCATTTGGCATGCTTCTCGATAGAAGTTTTTGATGAAATTTGGTGGGAATGTTTTTCATCATGTGTAGAACATCCCCACTAAATTTCATCAAAAAATTCCATTTAGAAGTGTGCCACATGGCCCAATCCGTACAACTGGTCGGTGAACAGTAATCCGCATGGGAAATGTACCCCACATATATATATATATATATATTTATTTCTTGTCATTTCAAATTAAGCTCGTAGATGATGCTCGTTTGCTTGCATATAACAATCTGCTCCATTTTATTGTTTGTGCTGCTATTTTGAATACTTACCAAGCTTATAGCCTTATATTAATGACAAACTTAGTTAACATGTGTTTGAATGCTTTTAGCATTTGAAATGGCATCTCAAATTAGTAAAGAGTGGATGAAAGAACGCGAAAGAGGAAACGCTCGCTATATTGAGGGGATTGCTAACTTTATGGATTTTGTAGCCAAGAATGGTGGTGGAGGAGATATGTTTTCTTGTCCATGTACTAAAGGTGAGAATGGAAGGTTGCTTAAAATTGAAGATATTCATTTCCATTTGCTTCGGAATGGCATGCTACAATCATATACATTTTGGCGTGTTCATGGGGAAAAGGAATCAAGTAATGTAAAAGTAGATCCCACTGTCGAAAATGTTAAACAAAAGGATGTTGAACCCGATTTTCCAAGGATAGAAGATCTTATCTATGATTCGTTTGAAAGGTTTCATCGTGAAGTTGATAATTCAACAAATGAGACTGTTAAAGGGTTCAAGTTTGAAGAATTACAAGGTAAAGCTAGTGAGCCGTTGTATCCATCGTGCCCTAAGAGACATACAACACTATATTTTCTTGTCAAACTTAATAATGTGAAGACAAGATATGGTTTGTCAGACAATAGTTTTACTGATATTTTGGGGCTATTTAAGGAGTTTTTGCCAGAGGGGAACACAACGCCAAAGAATTACCCAGAGATGAAAAGCATTATTAAAGAAGTAGGTATGGATTATGATATTATTCATGCTTGTAAGAATGATTGTATTCTATATCGGAAGGAGCATGCAAATAAGGTGAAATGTCCAATATGTAACTTACCAAGGTATAGAATGGGTTTAACATTTGAAAGTTCCCCTGGTAGAGTAACGTTAAAGACAGTGAGACATTTTCCCCTTATTCCAAGGCTAAAGAGATTGTTTAGTATCCTGTGGATAGCAAAGGAAATGACTTGGCACGCTCGTGCACAATCCAATACTAATATTATGCGTCATCCAATTAATTCTTCATCCTGGAAATCTGCAAGTGTAATGTGGCCTGACTTTGCTACCGAAACACGCAATGTTCGTCTTGGTATAGCAACTGATGGATTTAATCCTTTTGGCAATCTTAGCACTACCTATAGCTGTTGGCCTGTAATTCTTGTACCGTATAATCTACCACCATCTTTATGCATGAAAAAGGAGTTCTCTATGATTTCAATATGATTTCGGGGCCAAGTGGACCAGGGAAGGATATTGATATTTACTTAGAACCATTGGTAGATGAATTAAAACAATTGTGGTTCGAAGGTATTATGGTATATGATTCCTATACTAAATCTAATTTTACAATGAGAGCAATGTTGTTGTGGGCAATTAATGACTTTCCCGCTTATGGAACCTTATCAGGTTGCACGGTTCAGGGTTACAAAGCTTGTCCCATTTGCGCGGAAGAAGTGGAATCAAAATACCTTGAAAAAAGTACGAAGGTTTGTTATCGAGGTCATAGGAGTTTCCTTCCACTTGATCACAAGTTTAGGGAGGATAAAAACAACTTTAACAATAAGGTTGAACATTGTAAAGCTCCAAGACGGTTGTCAGGTTCAGAGTTTGAACAAAAGGTGGCATGTATCAAGATGAAAATTAGTAAAAGCAAATTGGCAAAGACACAAAAATGAAAAAGGGGTAATCATGAGGTCGAGGATACTACTAGTCCATGGTATCGAAGGTCCATCCTATTCGATTTGCCATATTGGAAAGAGCATGATGTTCGACATAATCTAGATGTAATGCATGTGGAGAAAAATGTAATCGATCATCTATTGTCAACTATTCTAGATGTTAAAGAGAAAACAAAAGATGGAACAAATGCACGTAAGGATATGAAGGCCATGGGTATTAAAAAGAAGCTCTGGTTGACTACCGACGAAACTTCTGGAAAAATTGTTATACCAACAGCTGCATTCACTTTAAGCAAGAATGAGAAAGAAATTTTCTACCATACTTTAAAGGAATTGAAGTTGACGAATGGATTTTGCTCGAACTTAAGTAATAAGGTGAGTTTACAACCCCTTGGATTGAAGGGACTCAAGTCACA
Source organism: Lonicera japonica (assembly GCA_021464415.1). Classification (NCBI taxonomy): domain Eukaryota; kingdom Viridiplantae; phylum Streptophyta; class Magnoliopsida; order Dipsacales; family Caprifoliaceae; genus Lonicera; species Lonicera japonica. The sequence goes on along the minus strand of JAKCWG010000785.1, from coordinate 290,496 downwards.
TGATCATCATGTTATTATGCAATATTTACTTCCGTTGTTGCTTCAACATGCTTACCCAAAGCACAAGGATTTGCGAGTGGCAATTCAAAGGATAAGCTTTTTCTTTAATGTATTGTGCTCAAAGGTGATCGTAAGGGATGTTCTTGATTTAGCAAGGAAAGCACTTTTTGAGGCTGTTTGTGTTTTGGAAAAATACTTTCCTCCCTCATTTTTTTTATTACCATACACCTTATGGTACACTTAGCCGAAGAAGCATTGAAGTGTGGTCCAGTCAGATATAGGTGGATGTATCCGTTTGAGCGGTAAGGTAATTATTATTTATAACTATATAAATATTGGAACAAAAACTTCATTTACTTTTACCAACACTATCTTATTTTGGTTTGTAGGTTGATGAAACACTATAAGAAATATGCTCGCAATAAGAGGTATGTCGAAGGGAGCATTGCAGAGTCCATTATTTTAGAGGAATCAACTCTTTATTGCATGGAGTACATGCCAAACTCAAGTGAAGGAAATCATAAACGTACTCATGAATCCTTTCTCGATGAAGTCGATGAATTCGTGGATGAGGGGGCTTTAGTACATGGGAAGAATGTGGTTTTAAATCCTACACAATATACGCAAGCACGTAGATGGCTATTGCAACACTCACAAGAAGTTCACGAATGGAGAAAGTAAGTTGATTACTTATGGTCATAGTCTTTAAAAATCTTATTCAAATTTTGAGTAATATGTTTATAATGTAGGAAATATGATCTTTATTGGGTATCTACTTATGGTCATAGTCAGAAAGGGAATACGATGAAGGAAAAAGACGAGGGTTTTATCCCGTGGCTGCTTAATGAGGTTTTAGCTTTAAATTCAATTACTAATGTATATGTCTATAGATATATTCCTCTATATTTACTATTCTTAATTGGTTATTGCATTCTTTTGTAGCTTTTGGAAGCTGGGTTGACTGACTCGATGATTTGGCGGTTAGCAAATAGACCAAAATACAATGTGCAATCTTATAAAAAATACCGTGCCAATGGATTTCAATTCTCCACTAAGGAGTACGACAATCATCGAGTAACACAAAATAGTGGTGTCTTCATGAGGGCTATCACTAAGTTCAGGTCAAGCTGGAAAGATACCAATTATATGGAAGCGGAGACAATATATTATGGGTTTATCCTTGATATATTTGAGTTAGATTACACGTCATTCAAAACTGTTATATTTTATTGTGATTGGGTGAGAGTTGAGGATAAGATTAACGGTTGCAAAGTTGATCCTAACTCGAACTTGGTGATAGTAAATTTAGAGAAGATTATGAGTAAAGACAGAATTGAAGATGAGCCATTCATTCTTGCCTCTGAAGTAGCTGAAGTAATATACTCTAAGGATCTCGTAAATGATGGGTGGTCCATTGTTATACATATGCCAAGGAGATTAACCAAAAGAGTAGACGAACTGGAGGTCCCTACTATGTATCAATCCATTCTCAAGGACAATGGAAATATAAATAATCTTCTCAAGGACTTATAGTTAATTTGTAATACTGCACAACTTGTTTTTGTAATACGAAGAATACATTTTTGTAGTAGATTTTGTGTTCTCAGTTGCTAGTTACGAATTTTTTTTACTTAATCGTTCTTTTGCGAGTAAAGGTCAATATGAACTAATTAATCAACTTTTTTTTTAAAAATTTACTATGTAGTTGCAAGTTGATTTAAATATTCTGTTACTTTAATCTAATGTTACTTTTTTGTTTTTATATGCAAAAACTCTCAAGCATATGCTAAAGTGCCGGTCACTCTCTATATTGTGTCGGTTTCTAGGTACAAATTTGTTTTACTCAAGTGTTATTCTATTCATAAAGCTTAATTTCAGCTAATTAATCAATGTAGCAAATAGGTCAAGTTAGTTTATCCACGCCTAGAAAATTTTGGAGCTTCAATTCTAGCAAGTGCATATATAAAGAGCTAGATGTAAGTAACGTTTGATAAAGTGTAGTTCTATTTTTGTGGGTTTCAATTGTGCTGGTATTATTTAATTTATTTTTCTTGGGTTTTTTAATGTCATTAGGTATATGCTTGGTGAAGTTTCGGTTTACTTCTAAGATACACGATGTCTAGCGAAGTTAGCTAGCCTAGTAATCAAGATTGTCAACCTACCGTGTCATCTTCTCAACAAAAAGTAAAGCTTCATGTCAATAAATATAATCAACTTGTAGGAGAAGGTTCAAGCAAATTCAAGTCAAAGTTGGGCAAGTTAGTCTGTACTCATATCCCAATAACATATCACGATTGGCGTGTTGTTCCGGATGCCTACAAAGAAGACGTTTGGAATGATGCAATGGTAAGAAGTCACAAGCTACCTTTTTTTCCTAATCTTTTAGGTTCATTTCTCATATGTTTTGAATATCTTCTCTCATAAAAATTGCTCCTATTAATTGCCATGGCAGACGAGATATTCACTACCACCATGTTACAAAAATGAATGTTACAAAAGGATGGGCTCAATGCTTAGGACATGGAGAACTAAGTTGCGACGTAGATATTTTAACAAGTACAAAACAAATGCAGAAAGGTTGGCACATATACCTCCTTTTGTTAAGCGAGAGCAATGGAGGGAATTTGTTGAGAAAGAGAGTATGACTGATGCTAAAAGAAAAAGTGAATTAGGAAAGGTTTACAGGTCTAAGATTGGGGCAACTCATACGAGTGGCCGTTCAGGTCAAGCCCAAGTATAGTACAATCTAGTACGTATACTTTATTTTTAAAATGTTTACATTATTTTTAAAATCATATATAAGGCAGTTATAGTACAAAATTGAGTATTAACATATACCTTTTGCAATTCGCAGATGGAGAAGAAGAAGGATGGGCAACCCGAGCCAACACGAGTTGAAGTGTGGATTGAATCCCACACGTCGAAAGACGGCACAATCCCTACGAGCTTAGCTCCACAAGTGGTGAGTTTTTTTTTCATTTATATCCTTTTGTATCAGTCCATAGTAATTCGGTTTACTTTTAAGATAACTATCATTTTGCATATTTCGTTTACTCTATACATATTTCGTTTGCTTGCTGTGATTTAGTTGGTGAAACATTACTAAATTACTTAGAAATTTTAAACTTAGTTGGATCACTATTGGAGATGGATCCAACTTACGTAATAATAATCTAAATAGTTTTTTTGAACATTGAGCATATAATGAATATAAGAGTTTTGAAAGTGGCATCGTGGGTGCTAAATTTACATAATGGACTAGACCGAGTGCTATATAAAGATGAAACCAATGTTAAAGATTGTCACTAAAAAGTGATATCCAAGTTAAACCGGCTAATATAGTATTGATATCACGGCATAAAACTCATTTGTTTTACAACAATATTTTAGAGTTGCATCTTATTTGTTTAGTGTTTTGTAGGATAAAGTAAAGGCCAAGCAAAAGGAACTAATGCAAAACGCAAGTGAAAACATTGACCAGTCCACATCATTGGCGTGTGATGCACTATCCCATGTATTTGGAAAAGATACTAGAGGACGGACTCGTGGGACTATGTTTGGATTTTTTTTAATGGATCTATTACTAGTTATTATTTTCTTATTATTTGATGTTGAGAATCTTGTTATCTCTTTCATGTTTCTTTCTAGGTGAAAATTAGATAGTTGTTAGTGGCAATGATGCTTTAATGTGGGCATGGTTGTAGTCATTTTGTGGGTTACAGTAATATAAATTTTGCAATTATATGTAAGTGTTACAAACACTTACAAGTGCTCTAACATAGTTAGATTTTGTAAGTGTTGCCAACACTTACAAAAGGTGTTATTGAAGGCCTTATAAGTAAGAGTTCTTGACACTTACAAAAAACAGTAAGTGGGCAAACTATAAGTGTCCTGAACACTTACAAAAGCTATTCGTAAGTGTCTAGAACACTTATATATGACCTATTTTGGTGTTGTGTATTTTGTTTTGATCAAAATAAGGAATTGAGATAACTTGCAAATGTGTTATATTAAGTACAAAAAATAATTAAATTAAATTTAGATAACCTTTTATAACATATTATTACTAAATACTACTTTATTGTAACACTAGAGTGTAGTAAATTTGATTAAATATATCGCCCAAGGATCAAAGTAAACAAATTAATTAAGACACCATAATCAACATACAATACTTTTTATAACATCACTTGATCATGTTAACATATCTTCAAATCCTAGGAATTGATTTTTATTTTTAGTTTAAATTACAACTTCTTAAATTGTAGGGTGAGGGGTGTTGTTTCCAAATCCACAGCCGGAGGATTTGGAAACAAATTGATTTTGGATCATTTAATTATTATTATGGTATAATAATAATATTAATTATAAAATTAGAATTATCCTTGACTGAAATTAGACATAATATGAATCCACTATATATAAATAATAAACGCACCAATAATTAATATAACAAGATGATTTCTAGTCATATATATATGATTCTTTGGTTATACCTAAGATTGTGCCTATTACATACATTGTTAACGACTCATAGATACAAGAAATAAAATCATAAAAAGTTCTAATGTTTACGTCAATGTATGTTAATTATGTTTGTCAATTGCATGTGTATGTGTGTTCAATTGTTTTAAGAACCCCACTTTCATGCTCCCAAGTAACACACTCTTTGCTGTTAATACTAATACTATTTTATAACATACTATTTGCTATTATTACTGATGTTAATATATTCTTTAAGATCTACAGTTCACACACACCCTATCCTAATACATCATCATCTTGTATACTCCATTCTTAATTTTCGAACTACCCAGTTCTCATAAGTGTAAGATTGGAATCAATCTTTTCCAACAGACCCCCAACTCTCTATCTTCATTATGAAAATTTTATAATTCCTTTCTTGCCATAGCATATAAATCATAGAGGAAATAGCCAAACTCCTCAATGCAGCTCTGAAATCTTTCCCTCTAGCTTCTCTAACACTCAATCCCTCTCTTCCTCCCATTGCTTTGCCTTTCGAACAATCCCATTTCTTTTTAAAACATCCTCCTAAACAGCAGCAGTATAACATACTTAAAGAATAAGTGATTAAGATCCTCACTTTGCATTATTACCTACGACACACGTGTCATCTTGAATAGTGCCCTACTGCTCAAGTTTGCTTGTAATAATCATATTTTGATTGGCCAGATTAAGAGGCATGATAGAATTAAATAATCCTATCCTTTGGTGCATTACCGAAAGGTATACATTAAGGGATTATTAATCCGGACTTGGTTCTTTATCCCCCAAGGAACCCGATAACACAATCCCACCTATTAGGCTCTTTGGGGGATAAAGGATTACATCAGAAACGATAATTTATCCTAAAAATTTATGTAAACCCTATTTTAATTCATCCTCGTTAGCCACCAAAAACTGCTAAGCATACAATTGAAACTTGAAAGATTGCCGTCAACTCTCTATTGCCCCATTGCGCAATAAGACCACACCTATCTTATTTTTCATTTGTTAATTTATATATATGTCGATTCAATTAATGTGTGGTTTCTCTTCTTTTATTAATTAATTTATTTATATACATTAATTCAACTTACGGTACCTCTTCTTTTATTGATTAATTATCTAATAATATATAGATTCAACTGATGGTTCTTGTTCTCTTATTAATAATATATATATATACAAGAAACACTAATGTTTGGAAACTACGACTAGAAGAAACAACTGGATTACGAGAAGTTAGAAAATTAAATGGTTTTTAACTATTTTTATTAAATATAACCAGGCGAACATAACTTAACAGTTCTATTAAATCCAAAAGCCTAATTAACTAGTAACAGTAGGTTAGTAGTTGAGGTTTGCATGATTGGTTTTTTTAAAGAAGTCCTACTTGTTGTATATTATTTTGTTTAAGGACGTAAACTCCGTTTTAAAGTTGGTATATCATGAAGATTCTGACTACCAACAATGATCGCAAAGCCTGACATGATTTGATGTTTCATAAGGGTTATTTTTTTGAATCATTTGTTACTAAAGTTTTGCTTTATTTAAACTTTGGTACCACAAGTTTAATCTATTGAAATCTTGGTACCTATTTGGTTTTTTTCTGGACTCTGGTTCTCTTTTTTTACTTTTTTCTTAATTAGCTGTAAAGCATAGTATAAATTTTCCAAAATACCCTTAAATATACTTATGGCTTAAAACATCAAATTTTGATGTTCCAAATTATTATTTTTTATAATAAAGTTAGTTTGAGTAAAATGTAAAAATTCAACATAAAAAATAAATAATTATTTGAAACAAACTAAATACCAATATGTTTTTCGAGCCAACAATATTCATTGGAAATGTAAAATAGTGTAAGAGGAACAAAGTTGGTAGGTCAGTGAATTTACTTTATTGTTTGAGTGTGATTTAGTAAATTAAGTGCAACTCTCTCCTCTCTCGACTTTCTATCTCTAAGAATTAATCTTCTCTCTCCAATATCTCCAAGTCTCTTCTTCAATTTGTATTGACTTTAATCCCTTGATTTAATCTCTCGTTTTAATTGATTAAGTACATTAAGGGCAATTCTACTAAGTAATTGATTAAATAAATCTAACAGTGAATTACAATAGTATTCCTCGTATCTGATCACTACATAACTCCACCGCTACTATTCTTTCATTAATTTTCGGCTAAAAATACCCAAACCAAATAAGGTTTTTTTTATTTATGCTCATTTATTTTCTTTGATTTGGTTCTTTTTTCTCTTTTCCCATGACAAGCTAACAATATAATTCTTCTTGTATATTTAATTTCAGTTATGGAACGAGTATATTTTGATGACTTCCTCAATGACGAGATACAATTTTTTTTTTCCATATGTCGAGAAATGTGTATAGGCTACGGACTCCATTTTGCCAAAACATACGGTTTGTATTTCATCTCTTCCTTTTTAATTTTGTTGTCTTTATGTATTATATATATATATTTTTTATTTTTTTTATTTTTTGACTATTCCCTTATACAATAGCAAATATCTAGAAATACTTGAGGAATCCCATGCCAGCCATAAGGTACATCAATGGCAGTAGGGCATCGACATGTTTAGAAATTTCTGTTTCCATCGCGGGATCCTCATTATTACTTGCTTTTCTGTAATTGTAGTTCTTATTTCCATTTACCTTTTCATATTTTGAAAATGAAGGATATTTGGATTATCAAGATCTGGCGGACTTTATAGATTATGTTTGCTAACATTTAACATTTTGTCATAGATTATGTTCGTCAACGTTTAACATTTTAGGTTACCAATAATAAATGAGGGGTGTTTCCCTGACCTATGACATTTCATGGCATGTTTGAGAACCCTAACGTTTAAGATGTAATTTCTTGTCATATTTTTATTAGTTAACTTCTTCTTTTTTCATACATATATGCGTGAGAGAAAGAAGGATAAAAAGGCATTTTGCCCCGTGATCATTTCAGGGAAGGTTCCAGTTATATAATGACCCAGTTAGATAATGACTTTTGAGATCAATTTTATGATCTCAAACATTCATAAATCATTGGATTGGTCCAAACCTTGCTCAAAGATATCGTGGCGGGTGGTGGCAGGTGATTTGTAATGAACAGCTTGCATCATGTTTATTTATATGGTACACATGAATATCAAAATACCATTTCTAATTTTCTTCGGTTTGCTAGAAATCTAGCTAGACGCTTCCGAGTAAGTTTAGTATTTTTTTGATAAGTTTAATATTATGAAATATTTAACTTTTTTATTCGTCTTTTTTGTTATTAATGACATGTTACAAGGAAATAGTGAGACGGAGAATGAGGTTGACCGGATGTTTTATTAGAAATTCCCTTGGTTTCTTAATGATGTTTGTGAATTACTTATGAGGTTGGAGGTGAATTATCAGTATGCCTCTTTATGTGTAATCCTTAAATATAAAGAAATTCATTACTGATGTTGATGTGAAAGTAGCCTTAAACTTTTACTATCATTATCATTATCATTAATAATAATAATATTATTATTATTATTTAAATCTAGAAAAAAATTATTTAGAATACATCCTCATCTTTAGAAGCAATTCACAAACATCTTTAAGAAATCAAGGGAATTTATCAGGAAACATCCAGTCCACCTCATTCTATGTGTCACTGTTTTCGTTCTAAATATATTATTATTAACAAAAAAAAGAGAAAAAGAGAGAAAAAAAAAGTTACATATATTCAAAATATTAAACTTGTAAAAAAATATTAAACTTACTCAGAAGTGTCTAGTTAGATTTTTAGTAAACTGAAGATCAGGAATGGTATTTTGGTATTCACATGTAGCAAATAACGATGCTAAAGCTATTCATTACGAATCATTTGCCATCACCCGTCACGATATCTTTGAGCAAGGTTTTGACCAGTCCAATGATTTATGAAATTTCAATTACAACCACATTCTCGAAAGTCATTATAAAACTGGAACCTTTTCTTAGAGATCTACGGTGCAAGATGCCTTTTTATTCGTCCTATCTCTTGCATATATGCATGAAAAATATATATAAAAAATTAAGTTAACTAGTTATGGGAAATGGATGATATACAATTATAGACTAATTATAATTAATTTTAATAAATTACATCTTATTTGTCAGGGTTTCCCAAACATATACCATGAAATGTTATATCTCAGGGCAACACCCATTTGTAATTATTGGCAACACCCCTTCATTTTTAAAATTTGAAAAATTAAATGAATATAAGAATTACAATAATGGAAGATAATTTAAGTTTCGTTACCAAACAATTACAAGTCAAAAAAAAGGAGATCAAGTAATAACCATGTGCTACCACTGTCGATTCCCCCGGGTTAAATAGTGCTAAACATCTGTACCGAGTCGACGCGTGTCAAAGATGGTTATATTCAAATGAGTCGTCAGTTATCTTAGAGCTTTTTGTGTTTTGTGCTCCATGAGTTGTTTACAGCACACAGCGGGGACATCCTTAATTTGTGGTGGTTACCTTACTTGTAGTATTTCGACCATTTATATCACTTTACATTGGGTGGCTTCCTATTTTCTGTCATGCACAAGTCCACAGACCTTATCTGCCGTCATATGGAGTTGAACCATTGGGGATTCTCGATGCTTTGGGCGTAAAATACTTATTTCACCACTTGTTTTAATAGTTAGGACTTAATACTTGATATCTCGGTGTATCTGTTTCAGGCTTGGTTCCTCATCTACACATGAGCGAGTTTGGACAGTACCATATTCACCTGTAGGCTAATCACCTTTAGCAGTTTCCTCTTTTGCGAAGTTTCTGTCGCCAAAACAATCGTGGCCCTTATGCAGTGTGTTGAGGATCTGACCCATTTGCAGTTTCATTAGGTTAGCCTTTGTTCTTAACCCCTTTTATTCAATACCATTATCTATTGTCCATTAATCTATCTTACGTATAACTCTTGTAACAGGTTTAGTGGTATCCTTAGGCTAGCTTTAATGGTCATTATGGTTATGCTGATGCTCTAGCAGCTTCCTGGACTTGTTGCTTATTTCGACCTCAGTACGACCTTTGTACTATCCCCCGAGTGATGAGACAACACTCCCTAGATTAGCCGATGCAGATCCCCCGTTTCCTTCCTCGACACATGAGGAATCCAATGGTACTTGCAAATGTAGACTCATATGAGTACATGATTGGTCAAAACTTTAGGAAGTTCTTATTGGATGGTGATTATACCGAGTTTGTCTATCACAATCAACTAAGCGAGGGTCGAGGATCGAGGGATGAGAGGCCTCGTGATACATCAGTTGTACAAGTTGTTAGGTGGTGATTCCGGACTCATCCGGGTAAGTTGCGTCTATCACGGAATCGCAAAGTGACATCCGACTCCTCCCCGAGTAAATGCTACAAGAATCTTGCCAACTCAAATGATGACGACCCAAATGGCGAGCCTAATGAGGGGGTTTCAGCCGTTCAGGGAGGTGGTGGAGGTGGAGGTGCAACCATGGGTGCTTGAGGTGCTGGTGCCACTACTTTTGAGGTTGCCATTCATACTGAGGCTGCGACGATGATTGCAGTTGTTGCAGATAATGATCTTGATATGCATTATCTCTAAGTTGATGTTGAGGTGGATGAAAAGGGTTCGGATGACACGTCAGAGCATCCTACCACTTTTCTCCATGTTACTACGATGTTTGGAGTGGAGACATCGTAGGGTGGCTTTGAGACGTCGTGTGGAGCCCATTTCTTAGTGTTGGGTTGACAACTCAGGTGACACCCACGATTTATCCGTAGGCCGTGCCCTCACCTTGATGGAGTGCTTCAAATACCCAAATGGCTCCCCATCCCAGTTGAATAGAATCGTATCCCTAGAATTACAAAAAGGATTGTCAATAACAAACTATTTTTCATTTAGGCCGTGAATTATGTATGCCTTATATTAAATTCCTAATATTGGATTTTATCCATTGGTTTTGTGGAATTATAATGGCAAGAGAATGATTGAATATGAAGATGCAAATCTTCAGGATATCTTTCCTACATTTATGTGGTTTTAAAATTCTTTTATGAATTTTAGAAATCATAAATGTATGGGCTCTATTGTTTTGATTTTGGTTATCAACTTGTTGATATGAATCAATAAGCATATGAGTCATTAGTGTAAAAGTAAGTGATGAAAGTGAGGTGATAGTTCTTTTATTTATTGTGGATGATATTATTTTTTCATTGTGTTAGGGAAAATTATATTTTACACAATAAGGGATATATTGATCCAAACCAGTATGATATAATTATTTTTTAAAGCTAATAATGGTTACAATTTCAAAGTTCTAAAGGAATACTAGATTTAAATGTAAGGCTTATCTCAATAAATTGTGTTCAATTACTAGGCATTATATAAGAGATGCTATGCTTGGCATGAAATACAATTCTCAGTGCAAGTAAAAGTAGACTGGTGATATATATATATATATTATAGTTTTTTGAAAAGAAAAACGGATAGTATATATTTTCCAGTGTCATATACTTTAAAAGGTAGAATGACAAAGGAAGTCATAATTTAGAAAATTATTACCTTAGTTATATGTGCTTACATTAGAAAATTAAGTCACGGTATTGAAATTGAATCATACAATTTACATTATAGATTTTATTAATTGAGGTTAGTAATTTTCTTGAACTTTTGGATTAATAATTTTAAAGTAGTCAACTATGTCTACTGGGTTAAATGAGTTAATTTTCAATAAGGTGGTAAACACAAGTAATCATTAACTCATCTTGTATAAAAAATTATAATGTATTGGTGATATAAAGAAACGTGACTCGAAATACAATGGTAGCTTTCCTGGTGCTCTTTTTGCTGTTAGTAAAACAAGTAAAAGTTACAAGTGAATGATTCATGGTTTTGAGTTTAAATGGGATATTGTTGGAGTCGTACACTAAAAACCATGATCTAGTGGTGTTTTAGTTTGGAGGTTTAATTTGTTTAAACCATAATGACCTATTGAATGAGAATCTGAGAGTGGAGATGTTTACATTATTTATATAAATTATTTGTCGGCAATTATACATATTAGGGTTTCTGTTGAGTAGAGCTTGGCTTAGTTGCATGGTTCTTGTATAATTGAAATGTTCACAATTGAGGTGGATTTGACAATCCATCGGAATGGTTGCAAGAACGGTTTAGTGGTTTGTCTTGACCATGGGAATATGTCTAATGATTCGAGGATAACATACTAGTACAACAAGAATGTACTGAACATGAGCAAATGTGAAGTTCAAATCTAGTCACTAACTTTACTAGACTTGTACGACTTCAGAGTTTTGCAATAGGATGCATAGATTCTTAATCCGGAGGAATACTGAATGTTAATATATTTATATGGTTGACACTTTCACTTATGTACGTGTGAGACATATCAACAAGCCTTGTAAATTGGATGCTAACAATATAGATACATTTAGTGTTATATTTTGAAAGAATCCATGTTCAGGATATTTATATATAAGGATTGTAACACCCTCTTGATTGGACATAGAAGGTTTAGTCTTGCTAGTAAACCTAATTAGTCGATTATTTATAATCTAGCTAAAACTAATAGGCATAAGTTAGATACAAGAAAATATAAGATGTTGAATAAAATTAAATCGACAGTGAATAAATTTTATTTAACGGGTATTTGTAAGTTAACACTGAGAATCATATTATACGTCAAGTTCAACTATGTAAATAAGGACTCTTTATAAAATAAGAGAATTAATTGGAGGGCAATAGTAATTATTTAGTGGAATTAATTATTATTAAATAAAATAGTGGAAATTGAATTATGGTCTTAATTTGTAATTTCCTATTTTTATTGGAAGGTAATTTAATTATTTTTCTAAGGCCACTATGATGTGATCTCATCTAGTCCTCCATTATATTCAACAAAGGGAAATTGTGAGTTACTAAATGGAGGCTTGATTATGCTCATGTGCAAGGATTGAGCATGGAAATACAAGTCTTTAAGCCTTGAATTAATTATACTAGAAGATGCAACAAGCTTAAATGATGATCATGCATTACATGGGGTTCCTAAAGATTGGGCGTGGAAGTTCAAGAGGTTAGGACCGCAAGGAGGCCCGTTGGAATAATCTAGAAGATATTAATTTAATTTGGTTTTAAATTAATGGGCTTCTTGAGTCTCATTATTCAATTGGGAATTAGAATTAGCAGTTTCCTTTTTGAATAGTTTCATTATTGTCTTATTATTAATGTCCTTATTATATTAGGAAGATTCAAGGTGTTATTATTTTCCTTTTCTAAGAAGGAAATAGTTTCCTTTTTGAATTAGGATTAAGGCTTTGTTTATTCCTATTTAAAGGAGGCATATTATTGTTTTAATAAGAAGAGTTTTGATTATTAATAATATTGAGAGTTTTCTCTTTGTGTTCTCTAAGAACATGTTGAACATGTTGAATTAATTAATTCAATTTGACTTATCAATCAATTCTCCACCAATTGATTGTGGCGTCTTCGATTATACCAAGGTTTACGCTTCTTTAAGCGTTGGGTTGAGGTTTTCACCTTCCATCTTTCGACGTATTCCAAGGTTCTTGCTACGTTTGTATCAAGGGTTGAGGATTCATTAGCCTGGCTAGAAAAAACGATCCGAGTTCGCATCACACTAGTATAGTCCATAATCGCCTTGTGATATGTTTCTAGCTCCTAGAAGAATAAGGATAGCACTATCCTTATTCTTATTGGGGATTGCCATACATTTATCTCTCTTTATTAAACTAGGATTAGGGATTCCTTATATTTATATATAAGGATGTAATGGCGTTATTTAAAAGAATACTGCTATGGAGGCTCCTAAAGAACCCTAAGAGATAGATAGAAGCCGAACAAGATATCAAGAGGAAGATAAAAAAGACGGCCTTTTTCTGCTTCCTTGGTTTATTGTGCCCACATGCAAGATTCTTTTCAAGGCCAGGAAAGTGGGAAACAATCTCTTGGGTAAAGGGCCCGAAATTGTGCACGAAAATTATTGTGAGGCTCTACTTCCATGTGGGTGAACGGCCACAAAATGCATATCCGGGTGAACTCTTGGATAGTTACAAAGATTATTAAGACTTAGTCTCGGATGGTGTCCTCGTGGTACACTTGTTGTATACTGCCTTCATATGGTTGAGGATATATTCCAAGAGTCCAGGGCTTAGGAGTTGTGAGAACCCGTGTTTTTCGACACCGGATCCCATGGCGGCGATTCCTTCGATTTTCCGATTAATTTTGGAAAAATATGTTTATTATCATTTTTTAGAAAAAATATGTTAATTTAAAGGAAAAAATAGAGTCGCCAGTTTGTTTTACTAAACAAACAAAATTTTGTGTAAAAAAGGAACATTTATGAATTAAATGACCTCTTAAACACAATTATTGCGATACCAAATATTTTGAAGGTTCGGGGATTAAGTTACGAATTGGGAAGGTGTTAGGCACCCAATTCGCCCTTTCGGTCTCTTAAATAGAATATGTGTGTAGTTATAATCAAATATTCGCATGTCTACTAATATTATTGCATATCAGTCTATAATTTTAGAAAATCGGGATTTTGGGGTGGGGATTGAAGACGTGTGCTTCGTATTTTGCCCTGATGATTTTCGAAATCAATGTGTGTGTGCATAATTTTAAAAATGATTTTTGGGAATGATAGATAATAAAACAAGTGTTTTTAGCAAAATATAGGACTTTTCGGAAGCTAATTCGATTTAGAATTGAATATTCGGTAATCCCTAAGATTTCTTCTTCAAATAATTTATCACAATTTAATTTGTTAAATTGGCATTTGACTAATTTAAAACTCTCATGTTGGATATTTAGCTAGGTATCGCAATTTATGGATTAAACCGGATACAATTGCTAATTAATTCCTCAGTGGATTGAGACTGATAAATTGGTAATTAACTGATAAAAATTTATGTTCAAAAAATGATTTTGACTCATTCCACACCTTCGGTTTTGAAAATGAAGCTCAAATATAAAATTTGGGCTGATTTGGAGATGAATTGGATACAAAAATTAATTAATTGCTCATCAAATTGAGACTGATGAGACAATAATTAACTGATAAAAATTTATATCCAAAAAATTATTTTAACTCATTCTAAATTTTTGATATTAGAAATAAAGCTCCAATATAAAATTTTTACTGATTTGGAGATGAATAGCAGTGTCTACAAGCGATTAATTGAAAATAACATTGATAAAAAAATTAATTCAGATTGCGACGAAAATTACCTCAAATCTTCAAAAATGAAAGTAGAAAATTTTGGAGCACTTTTCCCGAAATTTCAGACTTTTTCCATGTCCCAAAAGTGGGAAAATAGGGGTCTATTTATAGCTGGAGGAGAGAGAAAAAAAGCATGTGTCGGCAAGACAAATGATAGGCATTTGTCGCCAAGACAAATGATAGGCATCTGTCGCCACCGACGGTTTTGAAGATTCTGGCCAAACGGTGAATCCGATTGACCTGATTTTTTGATATGTTGTTCCCCATGATAAAACCCACCTACTGACAAATTTTCAGAATTTTTGGATATTGGAAAGGCCTTCGTTTGATTTTCCGAACTAAATTCCCGGTATTTCGAATTCCCGAAGATCTGAACGTCGGATCAAGCCAATTTTTTAGTATGTTTCTCCTAGTATTATCCCCTAGGTCTCCAAAAAATTTCATGGTTTTATGAGGTCGGGAAGTCCCTCAAACGAAAACCCTTGAGCATTTGTCTTGGCGACAGTTGCTAAGCATCTGTCTTGGCGACAGATGTTTTCTACCTGCGACGGTTTTTGCGATTTTGGAAAAACGTGATATCGGATTAACTCGATTTTTTGACATGTCTCTCTCCATAACATGTCCTATCTCCTGACCAATGTTGGGCTCATTCGGACTTCGGGAAGGTCTCCGTTTAAGTACCCGAAGCAAACTCCCGATTTTCTAATTTTTCGGAGATCTGGTCGTCGGAATGAGTTGATTTTTGAGTATGCATCTCCTGATATTATTCCCTAATAAAATTAAAAATTTGAGGATGATCATGAATCAATGACTATCATTTTTATTCTCCCAGGTGATTTGACGGTTCCCAGTCTCGGCAGTTTTCGGTAATTCTCATAACTCTCAATCTGAATGCTCTTTTTGACTCGTTCTTCGACCTGTAGCACATATAAAACATATATATGGATCTATGAATGCTTGTGAATGTATGCGTGTTCATCTTCTTAGAGTTCAGGATTCTTGCGAGGGTCGAAAAATGAGGTGTTCACAAGAGTTTATCCGATAGTGGAGTAGTTTCATTTGGCTCTATTAACATGAATGTGTGTCTTGAAAAGTAGTAGCACTATGACCGGGTGCTCATCTTGTAATGTGAAAGTCTTTTAGAGTATTTCCATCCTTTGAGGAACTTGCTTGCATGGGTGTACTTCTCGTTAATAATTTGGAGAGTAGTCACTGGGAAAATGTCTTGAGTGTGTACAACTCCAAATGAACTATGAGTTAAGACTTAGTCCCTCAGTGGTTCGCTCAGTTGGATATGACATGAATAATTTAGAGCTTGGCGTCCTTCGGGAACTAATCCTCTAGGCCTAGTCAAATGCGATATGAAGATAGGGCATTATACTAGCAATATAATATATGGATCCTTGAATGTTTATTATTATATATAATATTCTTGATGTTGTTTCATATCTCTAGTTGATGTTTTCATATTTATTTTCCTTATTGTTATGTTGACGCTATATTCATAATGAACTAAAAGGACTAGTGACTAAAGTGGAAGTATAAAAGGAAAGCTTGATCGTTTGCTATAGTATATTAATAATCATATGGTCAAACTTCATAAGGAGCCTCACAACCATGAATTAGTAGTTAGGATACAGTTGCTAAATTCCATATTATACGATAATAAAATTGGGAAATAATGATTGCTATAGCATAGCGAACCAAGTAAGCTAATGTTCTTAAATTAAGTAAACATCATAAGTTAGTTAACCTCTCAAGATGAGGATTATGGCATTCATGTCTCACAGAGGGTGCTAAGAGGGAGAACTAACACAGAGGGTTTAGGTAGCTTACGAATACTAGGATGGGCATCATGTCAGATAAGTTCAACATGCTATGTGTGAGATGCATTTCATTGTTTTCAAGCATGATTCCTACTAGCATACAAAAGCCTATTTTCTATATGAAGTGCACGTGCATGTAGCTTACAATATGTCTTTTCTTATTAAAACTTATATAATTCCCTTGAGCCTGGATTTTGGCTCATTTCCTCTTTACACCAGTTTTGCAGGTTAGACTTCGCAGTTGGTGCGATATTTATTATATTAGAAGCCTCTGATGTCCAGGGACCCTTTTGTAGTCCTCTATGTGAAGGATTAAGTTGCATTATTGTCTTTGTACTCGTAATGTCTCATGTAATTGTATATGCACTCTTTGTTAATGAACAAGATTGGATTTCTAATGTAAAAGTGTATTTCAATTTTCGAGTGAACATGTATAAACTATTTTAAAGATGTGGAGTGGTTTCTATATATGATTGGATGTGAATAATATTTGTACAAAATTAATTTTATTATTCAAGGTTTGGATTGTTGACTTTACAAACTCCAGATGTCGAGTTTTTTTAAAATGAGACATTATACATGATTTACCATAAATAAAGTTTTAAATTATGTACTTTAAACCCGCTGTCGCATACATCACTGTGAGTAATCAGGTTTCGGAAGTTTAAACCTCTTAATAGGATTCGGGGGTCACAATTAAATAGATTCCTTTGGCATCTACAGCTTTTATATTTTGATTGAAACATAATTCATTCTTCCTGTGGATCAAAACTGAATGCAAAATAAGCCAATCAACCAAATCTTATTATATCAAAAAAACACAGTAGCATAATAAGTTTCGGCAGATTGCCATCTTCTATTGCATTTTTGGCTTTAATTTATCTATAACTTGGAAAAACTCAATAGGGCAAAGTTGTAGCACTTCGAGTCTTCTTTTCATTGAACAGTGCACTAAAAACTTTTAGTTTATTAGATTGACCCAATTTTGACCATTTTAACCCATTTTAACACCCTAAACACTTTATAGAATCTTAGAGAGAGATGGAGATGATATCTGGGTGAGACTGTGGGAGATTTTTGAGGTTTTCCACTTGGATTTGAAGATTCAAGCTTGGAATCGTCGTCATGTTCAGTTTCCTTACATTTCCCACCATTTGAGCATAGGAGGAGCATGGAATTCATTGTGTGCTACCCATGTATCATCATCCAATGACTCCAATAATCAATCTTTGACAATTTAAGATGGAAACATTAGTGTTAAGCTTATAATTATTTTTCATAGTATTGCTTGTTATATGTTCTTATCACTAGTAAATTAGGAGTTTTGGTATGGATTTTGATTGGCTTGCATGCATGTTCTTATATAACCTCAATTTCATGATCAAGCCAATATCTCCACTTGGCTAACATGATTTCACTTATTTGGACCTAAAACTCATAAGAGTGGAAATGGTTTCATAGTACTAATTAGACACTTTTATAAATGGGTTTAATGTGGGTTTTAGGATGGAATTTGTTCTCCAAAAACACATAAATGACTACCCTATGGATGTTATGCATGATTGGCATAAATGGCTTAAACCCACATTGTCGTAAATAACGGATATGTGCATATATGCTTATAAATGGTAATAATTGTGGGTTTTGCTTTTCATTTGGATACTAATAATTATGGATGGATATTTGATGAGATTTCTACACCTAACTTATATTTAATTTCTTACACAATCATTTTTTTTTTCAAACAGAGCATGGAGATTTGCACTGAAAATATTCAAGCATATATGGTTCATTGACATGGTCAAATAAATATATTATTATATCTTTCCTTTTGAGGTTTTAAATTCTATTTATTGATGTTTGTCCTTTTAACTATTGAATGTAGTAGTGCATGTTTCTCGTTTATATAGTGTATGAAAATTGAAAATGTTGTCTTGGCCAAAATGTAAATGATGCGTATTAAGATAAACTTTATTAGTACAAGTTTGCATCATCACTATTCCTAAAAATACATGTAAATACTATTACAAAATGTAGGCTAGCTAGTATAAAAACAACGTACCAAAAAGGATGCTTGGCCCTATTCGAAAAGGAATTCCATTGTTTGGCTATTTGTTCCGTTGACATGTGGAAACAAGCAAATCATTGAAACAATGTTCCACTTAATTTTCTTTAAAATGCCTAGAATTTAATATTTTCCATGATCAGTGGTGCTGATTCTGTTAATGTTCTTAGGAAAAACATTTAATGGTATAGTACAAACAAAATCCTCCCCCCTTCCTTTCCCTTTGAAAGAACTTGAAAATCAAGGCTACTAAAAGCTTCAATATAGTTTTCCTCCCAGTCAAAAATCAAATCTGTATTAAAAAGCAACTTATTTAGCGATTGAATCAGGGTCAAGTAATTCCCTTCTAATGCTAAGTCTTGGCTATTGACCAAACTCACTCTAAAGATTATACCAAAGCTATCTTTTACGTTTTCCATTCGATGTGACCCAAATTATTTTTACGTAATAAGAATATTGTAATAAGACATTCATGTTACATTTTCTTGCTGGGTAGCGAAGAAAAACAAAAACCTGAAACGAATAGTAATAAACAACAAGCAAGCACTTTTATTTATATCAACTAGCATGCTGCTGTCGTGCACGACTGATTAATCTAAAAACCATTAAAAATGATCCAAACAAATAGAATACGATTAGGGCATCTAATATAAATTTATATTCCACGATCAATATATAAACATCATTTGTAGTTCATAATTAGATTCAATTGAATGCTCATGATGGTTGCCACTGCATGGTGCAATATAAATTTCTCATGTTGTCAAGCACGAAAAAGTAGTTTCAAATATTAAAGCATCAACTCTATCCAAAAATATGGCCACGTAAGATTGGTAATGTTAGAGTGATATACTTAAAGCCATAATTTTCTTGTTGGTTTGGATATGTTATAAACTTGATTTTGCTATTTTAATGAGAATCTTTATACGTAATGGTTGCATTATATTATTTATTTAAATATCGTGCATGTGTGTCTTTTATTCCATATAGTAGATTATTTGGTGTATAAAGTTTAACTTACACACATAATATCATATCATTGGTTCTTGTGGAATATAAATTTATTGGTTCATGATTTTAGATGAAATTGGACACCAATCGGTATGATTATAGTACAAGTTTTAGTAGTTTATCTTGACTAGGAAAAATGGTATAGTTTTAATTCGTTGTGCTAGTACACTTTGTGTGTATTGATCATGACCAGTTTGGGTTAATTGTTTTTATACTGACTGTATAAAACAATTTAAAATCCAATGGTTTTGCTCTTAATCTTAAAATCATTAAGAGTGAAATTCATATATAGATCAATATACTACTTGAATTGGATAACTACACTATATATATGATGAATATTCATTATTGATGGAATTCACGTCCCGGTGTAAGGATTGATAATAACCCCTTAAGAAGATTATAAGTTTTGATCATGTCAAACTCTGCAGGTGGATTATGTTAATCCAACATGTCAAATAAGTTAAGTGGTAGGCTCAATGATTAAGAAGTCATTTAAATATAATTGTCAGTAATTTAATTTAAATGATGGTTATCTATAATCTTTACGTGGGGAGAATAATAAGTATTTACTAACAATGGACTCGAAATACAATTTTAAGATAAGGATGAGAGTGCAATTACAATTCTTCAGTGGTGCAAATTATAATTTATGGAAGGAATTAATTCATCATGGAATTAGGATTCCAACTTTCCATAGGAAGCTCAAACACTTAATTCTCCGTAAGGTCCTTATCATAGTTTTATATATACACCGGCCTTGTCTCTTCTTATAGTAACAATAATTCTCACAAGTTTGGATTTGTTCCATTGGGAGAGGAGGAAATCTTGGTGATACCGTAACCCACAATCGGTGCAAGTTTGACGGTGGAGAGAATACGAAAGATCGTTAAGTTTTCTATAGTCCAGTCGTAAATCAATCATAAATTTTGATCTAATTATTAGATCGGGCTGATTTTTGGATATGTTGTTCAGAACACAAAGTTACTATTAGTTATTTTTTTAAATCAAGACGATCAGAAGTTGTTTCGATGGAGAAAATGATCGATCTCTGCAGCTCAGTGGGATTGGGAAAAATCTAACCAGATCACAATTTGATGTTATCAAAAACTTAGTCTTCTCATATGGATCCTCTACATGATCCACAAAGGTGAAATTCATTTTTTATTATAGGGTTTTTCAAAAGTACTTTATTCGATCTATACGCAATATCAAACGATACTATAATTATGTCTTCATCAGGTAATCCTTTATTCCTCCTAGGAGGTCCAATAATTCTGTTTGATGACCATTACTTGCTTCCTCATCATTAGTAGTGGATTGGCCTTCGTTTTTGTAATTGTCTAGAGTTTAATAGACATAGACATAAATACTTAGTTATTAAATAAAAGACAACCAGTCCTCAATGAGGACATAAACCATCCACCTTATGTTCTCAAGGTTGCTGAAATATGACTCAGTACATAAAAAGGAGGCAGCATGAGCCAATTACAATGTCATATCATGAAAATACCATTTCATAACTCAAATTCCTTTGTAAGGACTTTTGAAAATGTATGTCAACCTCATGCTAATTATGTATAGTACATCTTCATGATAGACTACATCATAAGAACACTCAAAAAGACTACACCAGAGCTTACTTTGACCAAACACAAAAGTAATTTTCGGTACAACCATGACATGCGTGAATTAGTTTGCCTTCAATCATAGAGGCATTTATTAGTTAGTACACAAGAACGGGATACATGATATGTATGCTTGAGTGAATGATAACATATCATACTGAAAGAAAACCTCTTTTAATTTAGCAAACGAACTTTAGCTTAAGAGCTTAATGCTATTCTAGAAGCATAGGTAAATTCTAATTGTGCTATTTTAATTTTCCCATTCCAATATAAAAATTTGAGGGCAATTTTTTTGCAAATTATTGAGCATCCTAGGCTTAATAAACATGGTGGCATAAGAATTTTACACAATTTACTTCAGCAAAAGGCAATAGAATAGCTATTAAATTTATTCTAAATACATTTGAATCACTTTATTCAAATTATTGATTCATTTTAATATGGTTCAAGTACCTACTTGTCTAGTTAACAAAGTGCACATGCAATCAAATAACCCCAAATCTAGCAAGTACACGCATTAATGAATATCTCACTTAATAAGCAACTAGCACTATATTTTATCATATTGTATGGTAATAGTCCCTCTTCCTCTGTGATGCCCCAAATCACGTTATGAGAATTAATTCTCCGGGACCTAGTTAATCATGGGAGATGTACGTCGATGGCGGTCAGCCTAGAGAAATTCCACATTCATAAACTGATAACAAGTTCCTAATTAAAACTTTACGTATAACCTGTATATACAATACAAATCAGGTCTTACATTTTAAGCAAACCACCACATAGACAAGCCCCCAACGTGTGTTAACAAACTTGGTCAAAAGTCTCCACACAACATATAAGTTCTAATACATTATAGCATACAAGCTAAGGATCAAAACTTTAGGAGCAATGATCTTTCAGATGTGAAAAACCCTCAACTAAGGAAAAGTAACAGAGGCAGCCTAAGAAGATGCGCCATTTCCTTTTCCTTTTCCTGAGGAACCTGCAAAAGTAGTCAAAAGGACTTAGTGGGAAATTTTACAATTTCTCCATGGTACAATTTCTCCAACCTGGAACTATGACCTCGGTAATCTTAGCCACTATCTATGTGTACGACTAGGTTTGCATTTCGTGGCCTTTCACCCACGTAGCAGTAGGGCCTCTTGATTGTTTCCATGCACGGTTTTGGGTCTTGCTCCCAAGAGACCATGTCCCAACTTCCGGCCCCAATCATTAGAGACCAAAACCTGGGACCACGTGAACTAGTGCTAGCTTACAATTCCCATATGATCATTCTCAGGCTAATTGGAAAGTAATCGTACCATATACGTACATATACCAATATATATACAAATAACTATCAATGACCACATATCAACAATAATACAATTAATAGAGGGGGGTTTTAGTCTAAACAACCTCCTAAAGGAGTTGATAATTTCACGGTGAGTATTTTGTAGAGGAAACATTTCACTTGGACTTTTGGAAGTAATAAACAAACTTCCCAACAATGATTATTGGCAATAACATGAGTTCCACGTGGGTTTATGTGTACACCAAATTGTTACCCATAATTTCTTATAAAATCAAGGAATTTATACTATATATAAACCTTTAGGACAGTCCACTTTAATACGTAGGCGAAGTGATAAAACATACCAACCAACCCAGTTAAGAAATGGTTTTGTATGAGAATAGATGATGGAATCACAATAAGGCACTAATAAGGCAAGAAAAGAGTTTGGTACGAGATTCCCACCTTAATAAAGCTAGATCCTCGAGTTAGAATGGTTGAATAGAAGCGAGAGTGATCGAATCGTGAAATCACCTTAGAAACCTTCCCATATGAGCTCTCACTCCTCCCTGTAACTTTCTCGTAGCTTTGCTCGAAAATGGGGTGAAAAGGGGGTGAGTTCGACTTAAATAAAAACAAAGTCAATGCCTAGGTCTATAGGCCGGACCGGTATGCCCCTTTTTGGGGACCGGTCTGCAGTCCTCTTCTCTCTCCTTATTTAAAAGTTGGACCGGTATGGGGAAATTGGATACCGGTCCGCGGGTGAAGTTGCTCTGGTGTAGGTTTGGGCAGATTTGCAAATTTGCGCGCATTTTTCACTATCCAGGAGTGGGAATTGGACTTTGGCCAAAACATGAAACTTTTAAATCATTGAAATAATTTCCAACCACGGACTCATTTAGACTTCAGATGAAGAAGTTATGCCTTTCCAAAAATAAGGACACCAATTTGCCGGTAAAGCAATAACGTACTAGTTATGAACTAATCCTCACCCGAACCACTCGGATCACTCTATGACCATACTATGGAGTTATGTAACATTAATATAATATACAAGAAGTCCTTAACTTATCCCAACTTGTCAAGTAAGTAAAGTTTCATTGTTTGGAATTTAATGCAATTCTAAAAAAGGACGGGAAATTGAAATAGTGTGAGATAAAAAATATCGGGGTATTACATCCCCACCCCCAACAACAACAAAAAACCCAGCAATTTGTTCAAACAAGAATGTCATACAATAATTTATTTCTTGAACAAGAAAAATTAGTCACAAACACTGATTGTTAGCTGCCAATGTTTGGACAATATATGACAATGGAAGCATAAGTATACTAAACATTGTTAGCTTGCATATACTTAATAACACAATTAGCACATGGAAACTAATGGACGCACTTACATACTCTAGGTTTTGTACAGAGAAAAAGGCAAGTGAAACAAGGATTTGTATATATACTAGGTATTGCCCGTGCCGTTCGGCACGGTGAAATAAAAAAATATTAAATACAAATAAAGAGACCCCATGTTCGAATTGTACATGTTAACTTTACTAAATTCACATAATAAACTATTATAGATAATAATGGCATTAGGTGGGGCTTACGGGGTTTTTTACCAAATCTTGAATCGTAAATGAAAAAGAATATTAATTTGAGTATAAAATGGTTAGCTTGAGTGGTAAAATGGCAGACAGCGCTACGGGAGGTTAACAAAACTCACATACATGAAAAGAGGGGGGAGGGGATAAAAAACGAACAAAATAATATTATACAGGGATATCAAAAAAGTATAAAACTCATATGCATACATAGAAACTTTTTTATTCCTATTCATATTGACTATAAAATGGATATTCAACACAAATAAAAGAAAAAATTCAAAAGCATATGCACTATTCTTAACCTAGGCTGCCACTAAAACAAATAATTATCGGATCTTCAACTAAATATACAAATCATAAAATAAAGCTACGATCTCCAACTAAATGAGTTAATAATTGCTAATAAAAAATGGGCACCCATATATACATTATTCAAATGAGTGACATAAACCCATATACATACCTTCTTTAAAAAAAATGTAAACCACAAAATATTACATTATTCAAAAGAGTAAACAACAAAAAAAGTAGAAAATTTCAAGTATTTTGATGGGTGTTTAGCCATGAAAATCTTAAGAAAGAGAGAATATATATATATTTGGTGAGAGAGAAAGAGTGTTCTTGCATTTATAAAAAAATTGTGAGGGGAAAAAGTGAGAAAATTTTGAAATTTGAATCTCAAATTTCAAATTGTACATTTTTATTATTATATTAAAGTGAAAAAGGACAAAAGTATTATGTAATTGGGTAATTTGATATCTTAAAAACACATCTAAAAGGTTTACATTTCTTTTTGGTTTGTAAACAAATTTTGACCATTAGTTAATAATAACAAAATAAAGAAAAGAATACATCTTATAATATAAGTAGAAAATTGCCGCTAGAAAAAATGAAATAGTTTTAAGAGTGAAAATTTTATAATTAGTGTGAGAAAAGTGGATTATAATTTTAAATAAACAAATTTTGTCTTATACGTAATTGTATATCTACAATTTTAAATATACAAACTTTTATTGGTAAATTTTAAATATACACACTCTTACATGGTCTGTTTTAAATTTAATGTATTTTGAATTTTATAAAAATAGATAGAGAAAAAAGATAAGAGATTAAAATTGATGGAATAAGAGAGATAAAAAATTGTTGACTTTCTTGATTTGATAGGTTGAAAACGCATCTAATGGTCCAAATTTTTTTCTTCTTTTTTGCAAATTAATGTGGAATATTAATTAGATAATTTGGTGATGTGACGGTTCTTTCCCTTATAATATAGATGTATATTTTTAATTAATGTTGGTATTAGTATATGATATGCATACACTCATTAATATATATGTATATACATACAAACGTAATATATACTAATAAGACGAAAGGCCCAGGCATTCCATCAGCAATAAATTTTAACATTATGTAGCAAATAGTTTTTTCTCTTTGTGAAACAAATGTTGGTAATGTTTACTTAACAAAGTCACATTTGAAACACATCTCCAACACAATGAACAACGACATTCCTTCCCCTTTTATCTCAAAATAGTTAGTTTCAATATTTAACCCTTTGATCCGGCAATATTCAGATCACTCTGTTGTGGTTCTATGACATTTCAACCTACAAAATAGTAATATGAATCACTACAAAAACATAGGGAACATTTAAGAATAGCGAAGGACTTCTTGTCGTCAATCCTCTTGTTTCCTTAGTGATTAAAATGTACCCTTCAACCTATATATCCCGCCCCTTTGAGCACCATTAGTCCGACTCCACCAAACTTTCTCTGATGGATGTCCTTGGGCAAAGGGATCAAGGTCATACCCACCAAGGCAATGCCGGTGGAAATCCTGGGTTCCACCTTTAACCTGGTTTTCACAACCTCGGCATTCAACTACCCGAACCCACCCAGTGTTAGCTTGCCTAATGCAATGTGAAATGTCCCACTCCATTTCTCGGGGAGAAATCCCTCTGTTCTTGGAGTACATAATTCTTTATGTGATTTACACGTCGTAGGACACTGCAGATCCTTTTGTCCCCATTAGGATCAGTTGTTTATGTGTCTATTCCTTCAGCGGAGTGGACCTTGAGGATAAGCAACATGTGGTATTCCTCTTCAATCACCATTCTCTTTCTCTTGAATCCTGTAAGAAAGCTACGATCCATTAGATTATATTTTCAATATAACTAATGTAGGGAATACCAACATAAGACGATAAACATGATATAATGTTTTAAAACTGCCTCAATAAATATCACAACAATGACTATGCCCATTCCCATTTCAAGACAGTTTATGAACCAATTTAAGATCTCTGGTCCAACGTTTCCTTAAAATGTACAAAAGCTTCATAATTTCCGATGAAAAAATAAGTGAAAGAATAGATAAGTTTAAAAACGTATTTTATACTAAATAATGATTAAGATGTGGTGTTAATAATTAGAGGCACTACAGAGCTGAATGATGGCCTGAAAAAAGCGTTGTTGAAGTTTCATTGTCCAAGGGGTGGTTTGTAGATTGCATATTACTGTGCCAATTGATCTAGATAATTTTCTTCAACTGAAATGCTATGAACAACAACCTTGCCCTTTACATCACGGGATTCCATTTTGCTTTGTAGATTACATCTTAGGAATATACATGGAAACATGAGTATGAAATTTCATTGTTGTGACAAAAAAAGGAACGGACGCCATTAATTTAAATTTTTTATGAAGTTCAAGAATTATCGACTGAAAAATCTTTTAATTGAAAAATTCGCTAAACATTAATTTTATAATTTCCAAAAATTCTTGGTATAAGGGACGTCAAGAATGATATAAAAAAGCAAGTTTTGAAAAGGATACGGAAATAATCCTTAGTTGTAGATGACATACAAATTTTACAGACAAAATTGAATCATATATAGATTCAATTTATCTCCAGTGAGGAGAGGGAGTTTTTAGCGTGTAACTGAGGTCTATATGTTGTTTCCGTAATTAGTAGATTTTACCATATGTGTATATAGCCCAGATCTCAGACGGACCGGTCTTTAGCAACAAAAACATGAGGAGATGTTTTTTTAGCAATGCCAATAACTTTCTTTGATAAAAAGTATTACATATCATATTTTTCATAAAATTTTTATGGGAAAAAAGATATTGGTTTACCACAAGAAGTTTCCCTAGAATATTCACAGGGAAAAGAAGTCAAAAGCTATGAAACAAGTGGCGTTAGAAGTTCCAATTCACCTGAGTTTTCCTATACATTGCATACCATAATTTGCACAGTCTGAGAAGTAATAGCGATCGAGATTATCCATTTCCTCCTCACTTTTCTTGCTTGGCCAACCTGAAAACAAAATGGAAAAGAAAAATAGAAAAATAAGTGAATAGTATATGCAGAGACTACCAAACAATTAATTAATTAAGATATATATATATATCAGTCCCCTTCTTTTAAGGACCGTCCTTAAGTTAATTAACTTAAGGACCGTCTATTTTGAGGTGGTAAATGGATGATATTTTTCATAAAATTTGGTGGAGATGATCTCTATAATGATTAGATCATCTCCACCAAGTTTCATAAAAACATTAAATGGGGAAGTGGGTTATCTAGAAAATTGATATATATATATGCGCATTTTTAGACGTTGAAATTTTGGATTTTTAACTAACCCAATCCCTGCTTGATTTTTTTGATGAAATTTGGTGGAGATAATCTACTCATTATAGAGATCATCTTCACCAAGTTTTATGAAAAAACTCAATTGTTTACTTTTCGAAATGAATGGTCCTTAAGTTAGCTAACTTAAGCACGGTCTTTAAGAGAAGGGGATTGTATATATATAGGAAGTAGTACATATTGATTCTATATATGAAATACCAACTAACTCTTTTACAGAAAAATATGTGTGATGCATCACCCGAAAAATGATTGAGAGAGACGTTTCAGATTATGAAACCCTAATATTTTGGGCTTGATATATAGATTTCATAGGATTGGCAGTTTGGTAATAAAACAAGATATGTAATTATGTTTCAATTAATGCAGTTTTTAATTTTGTAACTGTTTTTCCAATTTGGCAAATTAGCAGGAAATTTATTACTAGTAAAAACTAGTAATAAAAAATAGAATCCAATTTCTATTTAATGCAGTTTCTACTTTATGAAAATACGTACAATTTTCAATTAATGCAGTTTCTATTATTTTATTAATATTATAAAATAAAATACTATTTTTTAAAACTAGAATCTTTCTTGACGAATAAAGGGTTTTTCCTGTAATTTTGTTTTTCCTTTTTGGTTTGTTTGGCTTAATTGGTCATCTATATCCACATGGGATCAGTTCGGCTGACCAGGGGTCGATCCATGTGTGGAGTACTTTAGGAGTATAAAAACTTTTAAATGTACAAGGTCGATGCAAGGGAGCGTGTCCTTAAGATTGTCCAAAGAGGGACTATTTGCGATGCACATAAGCTGCCCTCAAACAACAATTAATAGTAAGCAAAAAAGTAAAATAATCTTATGTCATCTCTTAAGTTGTTTTTCGATTATGCAAAATGATATTAGAGGGGAAAGATAACGTAGTGTGTTTAATTTTTTAGGGTAATTAGCGAAAACAGCTCCTAAATTTTGACTTGAATCTCTTGCTTGTCTCTAAAGTTCAATTTTTGGTTGAAACATCCTTAAAGTTTATAGTTTTTCCTCACCCATCAAAAATTGAATGCCCCACTCAGAAGATGGATGGAAAACGCGTGTAATTGTCACGAGCCACTCTTTTAAGGGGCATGTTTGGATGCTTCAACCAAAATTAGAAACGTTAAGGATATTTCAACGGAAATTAGAAACTTTAAGGATGTTTCAACCGAAATTAAAAACTTTAAGGATGTTTCAACTGAAATTAGAAACTTTAAGAATGCCTCAACTGAAATTATAAACATTAAGGATGCTTCAACTGAAAATTGAACTTTAGGTATAAGCAAGAGATTTGGGTCAAACTTTAGGGGTCATTTTTTCTAATTACCCAATTTTTTACCTTCGTCATTTTCTAAGTTTCATAATATATAAATTGTGTGGAAAGAGTTGGCTTGCAAGGAAACGTAAATGAATAATTGAATATTGTAATTAGCATTTTAAATAAAAATAAAGTGAAGCACACAACCCTTGAAGATTCCATACATGATGTTTGTTTGAACAAAAAAAATGTCTAAACATGATGCTTTCATATATTAAATAAAACAAACAAACAAATTTTCAAATTTTCAGACAAAATGAATATTAAATAATTGAAATATATGCCATTATATTAAAGTACCTACCAGATCTTTATACTTGAGATTGTAGAACATTTCATGGTATCGCCTTGTCTCATGCCTCTCAAGCTTTGAGACATACTTCCAAAATCCATAAACTCAAGCTAATGCAAGAAGCCTCTCAGAGTATATCTTCCACATATACCTTTAAAATTTGGTTTTGTAATTTGTGAAGCTTTGTTGCAGCAAAAGTAGAAAAGAACTTCAAGTTGACATAGAGCAATTTCACAGCTTTCATGGATACGTTTAGGTCCTCCTTCAGAGATTTTGTTCCAATAGCTTGGTTCCTTTTGAGAGTGTTAAAAAAATTCAACCAAAAGGCCTAGGGTAGAAACTTGATTAGGATGATAAAAGTCGATGTGAAATCCTGAAACACTGTGCCTAATAATCTCAACGGGTTTGCCATGATAGGTAGCAAATGTAAGAAGTGCACAAACCATGAACTCAACAACTGTAAGCCCAAAGGCATTATAGAAAACGGGTTGCCAAGGAAAGGGCAAGTGTCAAGAAAAAGAAAAGTATGATTTCTTGGACAAGTGTTTTGGTGGTTCATAAAAATGTGCATTTTCCTCACTTGATTAAGTTTTATAAAATGTCATAGTATGTACCTAATTACGTCATTTATACACTTGCGTCGTAAAATTTTGCAATATTTGTATAAAACGTTGCAAAATTTTGTGACACAAGTGTACAAACAACACGGTTGGTTACATACCATGTCATTAGCATAAAACGCCCCAAAAAGTCACTTTTTCTTGAGGTGCACTTCCCAATAAGTTAATCTCTAACTTAGAAATGTTTTAAAGATAAAAGTTTATCCTTTGCGGGTTTTGTTATTACTTATCCTTCAAAATTACAGGGTATGATATTCTTTAGATAGTTTAGATTCAGGAAACAGCTGGGTTAATTAGTCTGCAACAAATAACTACTAAATTGTTTCTTGGGTTGATGCCCCTACTTATACTTTCATGTGTGGGCCCCAAACAACTGCACTTACATGTGGAGAAAAATCGTTACCACCAAAGTCATTCAATTTTTTTCCTTCTAAGAAAGTCCGGTTAAGATTCTTAATATGATATGTTGAATGGACTTGAATATGACATAGCATGTGTTAAGATACCTGGGATCACAGTTTGTTCTTACACCTAATTCGTAGCGGAAACATATATAAATGAATATTAGGTGTTATTTTTCTTATATATACCTTTTTGCACAAGGATATATATCTTAATTGTATATCCTTGATATAATGAAAAATTTCATCAAAACCTTGAGCAATGCTATTAGCATAACATACATTATGGTGCTACTTCCGAATATATTAAGCTCTAAGATATATATATATATAAAATTTGCGAATTTTGTTATTACTTGCCCTTTAATATGACAGGGTATAATATCTTTGCCAGTTTAAATTCATTCAACTAGGACAATTGGTGGG
This sequence comes from Lonicera japonica, assembly GCA_021464415.1. NCBI lineage: Eukaryota > Viridiplantae > Streptophyta > Magnoliopsida > Dipsacales > Caprifoliaceae > Lonicera > Lonicera japonica. The sequence goes on along the minus strand of JAKCWG010000785.1, from coordinate 259,598 downwards.
CATCAAACAGTTTCACTTTTGGAAAAAAATAAAAAATTATAACCAAAATCATTCAATTATGTTCCTTCCAAGAAAGTTTAGATTAAGAATCTTATCTATTGAGTGGACATGAATATGAGATAACAAATATTAAGATACTAGTGATAACAAATATTTTTATTGTATATATTTTTTTATACAAATATATACATATATGCCTTTGAGTTTTTGAGGGGGCATAAAATTCTATTATAATAAGATTAGGCCAATCCTACATTTTAGAGGCCCATACGTTGGATGCCAATTCATTGGGTATGGCCCATTGATCCCATAATGAAGGGGCCGAGGACAATGACTTGGAAAGATGACATCAGCGCCGTGACAAGGATAGTGGAACTCAGCTGACTTCATCAAGAGATATGCCATGTGACCAACACGTGAAAAGCTACATGGAATGCGTTGGAAGAATATTACTAAATCGTGCTAGTTCCCACCAAATCGTGATAGGGTAATGCCAAAATTTTTAGTTATGGATAAGGGAAAAAGTAGTGGAGTGTTATTCAAGCCTCGCCCCTTTTGGTCATTTTACTATTCACCTAATATGCATTTGTAACCCTAAATCTATACGTATATATAGAAAATGGATAGATCGAAAAGGAGATTCCCACCTTCGAATTCGAAAAAGCTTAAAGTAGGACGAGAGAGTCGGTAGCTTGTCTTCTCCATCTTAAAAGGCCTTTGAAGCTAAATAAATAAAAAAACACACACACAAAGGGTGGAGGTACTCTAGGCCTACTATCAACTGACTAGGGGAACAATCATCAAACAAAATCTCCAGTCCATTTGGTCACCTACAATTTTATTATTCAAAGGGTATTCTTGGCATGATAAAAAGTTTCATTAAATCTTCCTTTTTTTATTGTACCTTGTTTAATAATAAACATTAGTATAAAAATGGACCATTTTTAGTGAATATCTAATTCTAAATAACCCTAAAATTAATGTGCAAGACCCTCCCAAGAACCCCGATTCTCGTCCCTTGCAAAAGTGCTTTAGGGATGTTTGTAGCACTAGAAACCACCTTATTGATTGGATTTTCACACAATAAACCAGTTTATAGCACGAGAAACACATTAAACACAAACCAGCCACTCCTTCGCACACCAATGTGTCAGAACCCATCACTTCAGGTATTCATCACACGATAAACCATGATACTTTGGGGTGTTTGTCATGCGACAAATAACCCACTGTTGGGGTTTATCATACAATAAACCCTCCCAATATTATAAATAGGCTTGCACCTTACTGGTTTAAGGACATGATTTTTGCCTTAAAAAAATCCTATTACTCTCCCACAAATTTATGACCTTTAAAGTTGTCATGATAATTTTTCTTACATATCGTCTAATTTTAAAAGAGAACTCAATTATAGTCTCGACACTCGGAATGTCATATTCTAAATTCGAATCCCCGAAAGTATCTAAAGAAGAAAAGCTAGTATATGCCAGAGATTTCTCTACTGTCCTTTATTTTCTCTCTTATTATTATTATATATTGTCGGTAATGTAATTAGAGTTCCTCCTAGAAATTACATTATATTTGCATAGGTTTTTATGATTAAATGTAATGTAAAAGTTTTATATCACTTTATAGTTGGACAAACTTATTGTCAAATTACCGAGATTCTACCATTCTCAACAAAGCTTCTTTTCAAAACACTAATAAAATAATTTTACAAACAAGAAGTAAAGTCATTATCTTCCGAATAAAACCAAGCTTTCAAAACTTGGATTGATAGATTCTTAGTTAGAAATTCAACGCATATATATTAATATATTATGTCTTTCATATAGATTATAATGTATCTGATACACTCTCCTCAAGAGTTCAATTCCATATAAAATCAATTACGATAAAGATCTGATTTTTTCTAATTAAACCAAACAAGATAATTGATTTGTTATCTCATAAAACAATACTAAATCAATTTCATGATTTCAAACATATAAGATAAACTTTTGTCACTAATGATTAGACGTTGACAAAATCAAACATCTGATCACGGAATACAAGGTTTTTATCCCCTTCTCCTTTTTTTCCCAAACTTAGGTTTTCATGGGACATTTTTAGAAAGCAGCAAAATATCAGTAAAAGTGTTCTAATTTTCCTAAATAGAATAAACATACAAGAGCACTACCCACCGAAAGGGCAGAGTAGGTGCCTTTCTTTTGCTAGTCAGTTTAACGAATCTTTTTCCACCTTTTCATCTCAGTAATCAAAAAAGTACCATACCACATGTGTTACCCTTTAAAGATTTTTTGATTGACCGAAGTGATTCTTACTGACTGACTCTCAGACTAAAGAGGCTTAAGCAAATGGAAGTTTCTTACAGGATCCATGAAATGGATGACGAGCTAGCAAAAATTCAGCTAGCTAACCAGAGATAAGAGAAGAAAGAGCTTTATCAATATTATTATAGCCAAGCCTATATATGACAAAAAAAAGATATGGAAAAAGGAGTTTGACGATTTTATTTTAAATGATGTCAATCCTCATGTATTATCTAGGAACCTATCTCAATCACTGCCCGCGTTATCAATTGAATCATTAGTTCCTCCCCTGAGAGCCTAAAAGCATCAAGTGGACCTCCGAGGGAGAGAGGGAATGACTCAATGTAGCCAAGAGAAGGTCTTAATAGAGTCCAAATAAATCATCATTTTTGCGTAACATGGAAGGGGGTCATCACCTGGTCCAATAGACTCGATCTTTCTAGCCAAACCGAGTTCTTCCAATAGCTCATATCCAGCTTTCTCGTCGAAATGAATTAATTTAGGTTGGTACTTCTTTAGGAAAATGCCTTCATGATCAGAGCACGGAGTCTTTCAAGTAAGCCCATTTTGATTGAATGATGACCGCCTGGGGGCGAAGTTTCGTGTTCCATACATAGCACTGTTAGTTATAGCGGATCGGGTCTAAGGCTCTGTGACTCACAATTGGGATTAGCAGAATTCTCAAACAATATAATTCCTGAACCCTATAGAATTGTAGACAAACCTTTAAGAAGAAGACTTATGTCTAGTCTTTTTTCCCTTACACAACCCATTTGTTTGTTTTATTATAAAAGGTATCGGTGACTATGAATGTACCCTCCTGCATCTAGATTAGGATAGAGGAACGCACAAAAGGAATTGTCACTTTATAGAAGTGAATGGACCCTCGGGACATCCTTCAGTGTTCTAGGCCCCTAATTTAAGGTTGGGACCAGAGGCCCACATTTACGGATTCTCAAAATTACTATTTTAAGATTTATGAATTTTTTTATATATATATTTTAATTCCACGTTTTTATCCCATGCACCAAAAACATAATATATATATATATACACTGTGTATTTAGGTAGTTAAAGATTGAACTATGAAGTGCAGACAATTATAATAGAAGAAATTATCAAACGATATTGCATTTATAAATTAACGGGAATGAGATTGAAATAAGATCATAAATTAAAACAAAAGAGTTTTCACAAATGAAAATAAAATTCAGATTAATTCTACAACTACCTAAGTATTAGAAGAATGGACAAAGTTTGAAAATAAATTCCCTCGTAAGCAATATCCAAGTTTGTAGTCTATAATTTTTAGTCAGGGGTAGGATACAATTCAAGTAAGTTTATGTAAAGTCTTTTATATTCGATATAATGTCTTTAAAAAGAAAAATAGTAAATGTGTTTAATGTACAAATTAGGCATGCGTAGTATAAACAAAAAATATATAGAAGCAACAATGTTAATATCATTAGAAAGAAATTCAAGACAGAGGATGCAAGCGTTACCCAAAAACAAAGCCAATTCACTTTCATATTTCGTTCCTAGAAACGCCGATACGTGGAACTAGAAATGGTCAGTTTTGGTCTTCCGATTCCATTTTCAACTTTTGTCTGACCAGATTTAATCTACGGTCGATTCGTCTTGCCTTGGCCTGGCCACAAGGGCATGGCGGATCGAGAAGGCATTAAAGTAGGTGCTTGCGATGGGAAGGATGCTACTTCCCTCAGTTGGTTTGGTTGGGCAAGCTTTGATTTTTTTCTGGTAGAAGCAACGCCATTTTACAAATACGTGTGGAACGCAAAAATCTTTTCCTTTGTTTTCAATTTTGTTCTGAATATGAGAGAACTTAATCTAACCTCGAACCACAATTATAACCCTAGAAACTCCTTTTGGTAGTTTCCACGAACACCAAGTGGGCGGAGATCCGACTGACTAGCAATAAAGATTAAATAACCAAGCAAGCAAACAAGTAATCGACACGTTATATATGCAACTATGAATATATATATATATATATGATAAAGCATATGATAAATAAACAACAAGAAAATCTTGAAAATACTCCAAAACATAACGTGGGTACCCAAACCATGTCTTCCTCGTGAAAGGGGAAAACATTATCAATAAAGAGAAATTCAGAACTCAGCACTCAATTACTTCTCTCACCGATCAATGGAACAAATTAACCTCCAACTGATTTAAACCTCTTAAACCCTAACTAAATGCTAGCTAAAAACCTTCACAAGAAATCCTTTTTGCAAAAACCAAATCCTAGTTTTTGATTCCTATACTTTGTTACATGTTATACAACAAAATAAAATAACCAATATATTTTACAAGTGAGACAAATTTAAAAACAGAGGCATATGCCTTGCGTTGCCTCTACCGCGTACTAATATGGCCTTGTTTAAGTCCATACCGGAACCCCACATGACATAATTTACTCCGCTGAAAAGAACCACACATACCAATATAACTAAAGTAGCCAATACTGGTATATAACAAGCTAAAACCTATCTAGAATCTTCGTCACTACGCGTACCAGTATGCCTCCTTGGAGCGCAATACCAGTACGCCTGTCATCAGATGATGAGCCAAATACAATAATCTCCACCTCTACAAGTCATCTCTGTCCAATATCGACTACTGTAATACGGGATAAAACAATGCATCCCCTTGAAGACCATCTCGACTTCTTCAAGAACACACCCTCAAACTTCAACACAAAGTGAGATTAAGAAGACTAAGGCAATGCCTAAATTTTCACTCTCTCTATATATACTAGCATAGGGACACTCTATAAGCATGCAATATTTGAATATATAATGACATATGGTCTAGTAGTAATTAGTAATTCTTCAAATAATTAATGTATAATGTCATATGGTTTTGTAGTAATTAAAGGTGTTTTCATGTTAAAGGTCTTGAGTTTAAATCCATCTTATAGCATTACTTTTTACTAATTTAATACCTGATAGGAGTAATTAAGTAATTTTGTGTTCATACGAATAACTTTATGTGCTAGCGTTTAATATATAGTATCGATAATTCGCTCTAAAACTTTACATAAATGTAAACCAGTAAACATAATACATGAAGGAAAAAAAAGCGCTTCTATAGGTACAACTTTTTGTGCTACAAAGTAATACCAAGTTAATGTGTGACGTCCCGAATCCTGTTATGAGATTTTCGCATATGGGACCCGGTTAACCGAGGATGCCGTGTGTGACGACTAGTTTAAAATATAAAATCACAACTTTTAAAAACTTTTCTTAAATAAAATATGATCCGAATAACTCTCTCTATATATCCTAGCATAGGCACACTGGACAAGCATGCAATATTTGAATACTAGGGTATACCCGTGCCATCCGACATGATAAATTAAATAAGAATTGATGATAAGATTAAAAAGAATAACTCTTGGTGAATCTAAATCTACAAACTTAAATTCAATATATCTTCATGCTAGAACAACTAAAAATAAGCTGAATTGGACCGACTTGTTTTTAATTTGTAAAGAATCTTTTAATCATATTTTTTGATCTTATTTTGATCTCGGCAAAATATGTTTTTAACAAATTAAACTCAAGGCCATATGTAAAAATAATTCAATCATGTCTGTTGTTATGATTTGAAAATAGTTCTAAATATTGACTGATTTATTGTAAGCACTCCTAAAAATGATATATAAGATGATCAATAATGTACAAACACATAAAATACGTCCTTAAATGTTATTCAATAATTTTTATTATTATTTTTTTACATAATTCTATAGTCATGATGGATCTCATTTAATTGATCTTGATTAGTAGATTTTAAATATTAAATTTCGAATTTTTTATTTTAAGTTATGACATTTTTAATGTATAAAAAATGATTGATATGTGATAGTTTATTATGTGTATATCATTGGTGTTAAATGTTACTCAATAATTTTTCTTATTTTATTTTTTTTACATAATTCTATAATTATGATGAATCTTATTTAATTAATCATGATTAGTAAATTTAAATAATAAATTCATAATTCTGTAGTCACGATGGATCTTGTTTAATTGATCTTGATTAGTAGATTTAAATATTATTTTTTTATGAAATTTCTTGATTAGTATATTTTAAATATTAAATATTATTTTTTTTATTTTAAGATAATCTTGTTTAATTGATCTTGATTATTATATATAAATATTATTATTTTTTATTAAATTTCTTGATTAGTAGAGTTTAAATATTAAATTTTGAATTTTTTATTTTAAGTTATGACATTTTTAATGTAAAAATATTTATTGGTGTGTGCGAGTTTACTTTTGTGTATATTATTGGTGTTAAACGTTATTTAATAATTTTATTTTTTTCACATAATTCTATAGTCATGATGGATCTTGTTTAATTGATCTTGATTAGTATATTTTAAATATTAATGCTTTTATTAAATTTTGAATTTTTTATTTTAAGTTATGTCATTTTTAATACAGAAAAAATTATCGGTGTGTGAGAATTTATTGTGTGTATATTATTGGTGTAAGTGTTTTAACTTTGATGTAACATCTTGATGTGTGTATAAAACTCATCCAAGGGTGTAGAGTTAATGTATACCATAACATGTATATTTTTAACCATTAAATTTTTATACTTTTTGAAAAAAAATTTGGTCATACTTGGTGTTTTATAATATAGATATAATGACATATGTGTTGACCTTTAAGTCATTAATCTTGTTTTGATAATAACAATATATTTAATCTTGTGTAATTTAACAAAGTTGATGTTTAAGTGATAGGCACTATTATTGATCTCATGAGGACTAAATCAAAAAGCCGGAATATAGATCATTCACCAACACAAGTGTACTTTTTCTATGCCTCATACCTCACACAACTACATGATCAATGCTCTACCAAAAGGATCTCTACAAGAACAAGAGCCAAGGAAGAAATTAATTGAAGACACAAACAAAGCTTTCGAAGACTCATAAGATTACATTTGAGAGAGTAGTTTTGTTGTAGAGAATCATATTTGATTTCCAATTATAGCTCTTAAACTCTTTATTTATTTATCCAAATAGATTGATCAAAATCAAATTGAATTAAAACTCTTTGAAAAACAAACACCTTTCATAGATCGTTTTTCAAATAAATTCATAATTTAATTCAAATGATCATATTTCGTGTTTTCCTGAAAATAGGTGTCTTAGGAACTTATTTTTGAAGTTCCCAAAGCATTAAAATTGATTTTGGTGTTAAAATACGAAAGTATAAAAATTGCATTTTTTGGACTGATGGGCAGTAGCCATCAGTCGACTAAGCAATGTGGCTCAGTCGACTGATGCTTGCTCAGTCGACTAAGGAGCCCTGCTCAGTCGATTGATGCTTCAAAAACTAGCCGTTGGATTTTTACTAATTATGTATTTTTGCCTTATTAATCTATTAATCCACTACAAACGGCTATAAGCTTTCTCAAGCTATAAATATGAGGTTTAAGACTCATTTTTAAGCACTTGAATCATCTACATACTTCATTATCTATCTACATTCATTCTAAGATTTAAGAACATTGTTTTTGATCAATCATTCTTATTTTGAGCTATAAATTGTTGATCAAATATTGATATCTCTTAGTGTGAACTTCATTTGTAAGTTGATATACACGAGAGCTATTGTACATTGGTGTTAGTCACCAAAATTGTTCAAATCATTCTTGTGAGAGGTATATCTCATAGAATTAGCAAGAGGGATTTCTTGTGAAAGTATTGAAGGTGTTTTCAATACTTATAAGAGTGTGTGAGAAGAATACACTTGTAGTGGTTTGGTCTTCACCCGGAAGGAGATCGGTAATAGTGGAAATTCTCGGGGAACTAACCGAGCGCGGACTAGGGGGAACAAGCCGAACCGTGTGGACAAAAAATCTTCGTCTTTGATCGGTTCTATCTTTCTATCTCTTGCTTTATTATATTGTGTTATTTGTTCTTTGTGCTTGGAATTATCTTTGTTATTGATTGCTTGATATATATATAGACATAATAATTTTTAAATTGGATTTAAAAATACAATTAAGTTTTAAAAACCCTATTCACCCCCCCTCTAGGGTATTTTCCGACCTACAATTGGTATCAGAGGTTGTACTCTTGTTTTGATTTAAAAATCTTAGAGTTTACGATCATGTCTATTTATCAAGGAACCGGAATTAACGAGGGTTCTTCCACCACTAGACCACCACTATTTGATGGCAAAAACTATAGCTATTGGAAAAGTCGTATGAGCACTTTCCTTCAAGCTAGTGATTTTGAACAATGGAAAGTTACACTTATTGGACCGTATAAGTTTACCAAAACCGATGCTAATGGTATAGTCTCTTCTAAATCTATTTCCGAATATGATGAAAATGATATTAAGAAAATCCAATTTAATGCTAAAGCCTTGAATGCTCTACATTGTGCATTAACTATAGATGAATACAACAAAATTTCTAGTTGTAAAACCGCCAAAGAAATTTGGGACAAATTAGAAGTTGCCTATGAAGGAACTTCACAAGTTAAGGATGATAACATTAATATGCTCGTTCATGATTATGAACTTTTTAAAATGGAGCCTAATGAATCACTTGCTTCTATGTATAGTAGGTTCTTTATTATTACTAATGCTTTAGATCTTCTTGGAAAGGAATATTCTAATGAGGATAAGATTCGAAAGATTCTTAGAACTCTTCCCAAGAAATGGAGACCTAAAGTAACGGCTATTCAAGAAGCCAAGAATCTCAAATTGTTAAGCATGGATGAACTATTGGGTTCACTTAAAACCCATGAGAAGGAATTAGAGAGAGAAGAAGAAATTGATTCAAAAGCCAAGAAGACTCTTGCTCTCAAGGCAAGTCATCGAGAGGATGATGAAGAATCAATGGGCGGTGACGATGACATGGCTCTCGTTTCTAGAAACTTCATGAAATTTCTAGCTAAGAAAAAGAAATTTCAAGGAAAAGGAAACAATTTTGGTTCTTCATCAAATAGAAACAATGATCGATCAATTCAACCAAGAGTTGATAATGAAGAAGTCAAAAAATGTTTCCATTGCCATGAACCGGGGCATTTCAAAACCAATTGCCCGGTTAGAAGAAAGGAGAGAAGAGATAAAAGAGATAAAGCCTTTAAACAAGTAAGGCATGCTCACAAAGGGACATGGAGTGATTCTGAAGAAGAAGATTCCGATGCCAACTCTAGCGACGAAGAGACGGCAAACCTTTGCCTTATGGGTAGAGACGATGAGGTAAACTCTATTTATAATTCATTTAGTGATGATAGTACTTCTATAAATGATGATGCTCATGATGAAAATGACTATGATGAGTTATATGAAATGTTTGAGGAATTGCATAACAAATTTAAAATCTTTCCAAGAAGTTTGCAAGCCTCAAAAAGGAGAATTTGATAATTTCTAACAAGTGTGAATTTTTTGAAAATGTAAACATGATTTTGAAAAATGAAATCAAATCCTTGAAGAAAGGAAAAGAGAAGGAAATTCCAAACACACTTGTAGTAGAAAATGTCAAATTAAAGGATCAAGTGGATGATCTAACTAATAGCTTAGTCAAATTCACCAATGGTAGGGATAATTTGGATAAACTATTAGGAATGCAAAGATGTGTATTTGACAAAGCCGGTTTGGGTTACAACCAAATTGACAATCAAAAAGATTACAAATTTTTTTTTAAAACATATACACCTCATGATCCCACTAATCTTTGCTCATATTGTGGTAGAAATACTCATCATGTGGATCGTTGTTTTTATCGAAATGAAAGTTTTACAAAAAGATAACTTGCTTGGGTTCCTAAAGGAACCATTATGTTTGCTAACCCAAAGGCACCCAACACATTTTGGGTACCAAAGGAAAAGTTACTTAAAGTCATGGTATAAGTGTGCTTGAAAGCCAAAGGAAGCAAAACCAAGTGGTTCTTGGATAGTGGTTGCTCAAAACACATGACGGGAGAGAAGAACAACTTCTTAAGTCTTATTCCCAAGAAAGGAGGGAATGTGACTTTCGGGGACAATTCCAAGGGTAAAATCATTGGTATAGGTAAGGTTGGTAAGCATTCTACTTGCATTGATAATGTTCTTTTAGTTGATGGTTTAAAGCATAACTTACTTAGCATTAGTCAACTTTGTGATAAAGGTTATGAAGTAATATTTAAATCCGATCGTTGTGTTGTCAAGAATGTTAGTGATGATTCAATTTTACTTATAGCATATAGAACTAATAATGTGTATACTCTTGAACTTGATGATTTATCACAATAAGATGTTAAATGCTTATCCGCTATAAATGATGTATCTTGGTTATGGCATAGGAGATTAGGATATGCTAATATGGATTTGATTCATAATTTATCTAAGAAAGAGCTTGTTAAAGGATTGCCTAAAACCAAATTTGTTAAAGATAAAATCTGTGATGCATGTCAACTTGGTAAACAACACAAATCTTCTTTTTAATCTAAAAGGGATATTACTACTTCTAGACCACTTGATATGTTGCATATTGATTTGTTTGGTCCTATTTCGGTTGCTAGTTTAGGTGGTAAATTGTACACTCTTGTTATTGTTGATGATTATACTAGACTCACTTGGGTGTTCTTTCTCACCCACAAAAGTGAAACTCCGCATGTTTTCGCTAAATTTTGTAGAAAAGTTCAAAATGAAAAAGGTGTTTCTATTGTGCATGTTCGAAGTGATAGAGGTAGAGAATTTGACAATGTTGATATTGAGAACTTTTGTGATGAGCATGGTATTAATCATAATTTTTCGGCACCTAGAACTCCTCAACAAAATGGTGTTGTTGAAAGGAAAAATAGATCTCTTCAAGAGATGTCTAGAACTATGCTAAATGAACATTCTTTACCGGAATATTTGTGGGCGGAAGCCGTTAACACCGCATGCTATGTGATTAATCGTACTATTATTCGTAAAAAGTTAGATAAGACACCTTATGAGTTATGGAATGACAAGAAACCAAATATTGCATATTTTAAAGTTTTTGGTTGCAAATGTTTTATTTTAAATGATCGTGATCATTTGGGAAAGTTTGATGCTAAATCCGATGAATAAATTTTTCTTGGATATGCCACTAATAGTAAAGCATATAGAGTTTATAACAAGAAAAGCTTAGTTGTCCAAGAATCTATGCATGTTATATTTGATGAAACAAATCCTTTCTCACCCATAGTACATTCCGATGATGATGTTGAAATTATCCAAAAAGTTTCGGATATTCAAATTAATGATACATCTAAGGAAAAACCATCGAGTGCTCAAGCTCCTCCTAAGGAGTTAGAAAATAAAACCGAGCAAGACTCGAATGATTTACCTAGGAGTTGGAAATTTGTGTCCAACCACCCTATTGATCAAATTCTTGGAGAGCCATCTAGTAAAGTCATGACTAGATCATCCTTAAGAAATGTTTGCAATAATGTGGCATTTGTTTCTCAATATGAGCCTAAAAACATTATTGAAGCCGAACAAGATGAATCTTGGATGATGGCTATGCAAGAGGAGCTCAATCAATTTGAGAGAAACAAAGTGTGGACACTTGTTCCCAAACCTAGTGATCATACTATTATAGGTACTAAATGGGTATTTCGTAACAAAAAGGATGAAAGTGGTGTAATTGTTAGAAATAAAGCTAGACTTGTTGCCCAAGGATACAATCAAGAGGAGGGCATTGATTATGAAGAAACATATGCACCCGTTGCACGTCTAGAAGCTATTCGCATGCTACTTGCTTATTCATGTTTTAAAAATTTTAAATTATATCAAATGGATGTGAAAAGTGCTTTCTTGAATGGTTTTATTGAAGAGGAAGTTTATGTGAAACAACCTCCCGGTTTTGAAAATCATATTTATCCGGATTATGTATTTAAATTGTCTAAAGCTTTATATGGTTTAAAACAAGCACCTAGAGCATGGTATGATAGATTAAGTTCATTTTTGCTTAATAATGGATTTGTTAGAGGCAAGATAGACACTACTTTATTCATTAAGAATCATGCCAATAATATGCTACTTGTGGAAATTTATGTTGATGACATTATATTTGGTTCTACTAACGAGAATTTGTGCAAGAATTTTTCAATATGTATGCAAAAGGAATTAGAAATGAGCATGATGGGAGAGATGAATTACTTCCTTGGATTACAAGTGAAACAATGCAAAGAAGGCATTTTCATTAATCAAGAGAAGTACGTGAAGGAACTCTTGAAGAAATTCGACATGGAAGGCGCAAAGTCCATGAGCACCCCTATGAGTTGAACATTAAAGATAGACAAAGACGAAAAAGGTAAAAGTGTGGATATCAAGAAATATCGAGGTATGATCGGTAGTTTATTGTATTTGACAGCGTCTAGACCGGATATTATGTTTAGTGTTTGCCTTTGTGCACGATTCCAAGCGGATCCTAAAGAATCACACTTACTTGCCGTTAAACGGATATTACGTTATCTTTCCGGTACTAGTTCATTGGGTTTGTGGTACCCAAGAGAAAATAACTTTGACTTAATTAGTTATTCCGACGCGGACTTTGCCGGTTGCAAAATCGATAGGAAAAGTACTAGTGGCACTTGTCACTTTTTAGGACACGCACTAGTATCTTGGTCAAGCAAGAAACAAAATTCGGTGGCTCTTTCAACGGCCGAAGCCGAATATGTGGCGGCCGGAAGTTGTTGTGCACAAACTTTGTACATTAAACAACAACTAGAGGACTTTGGAATTAGTCTTAGCCACATTCCCATAAAATGTGACAACACAAGTGCTATAAGCTTGACCAAGAACCCTATACAACATTCACGTACTAAGCACATTGAGATAAGATATCATTTTATTCGTGATCATGTGCAAAAAGGTGATGTTGATAATGAATTCGTTGGCACCGAATCGCAATTTGCGGATATTTTCACCAAACCACTATCGGATGATCGCTTTTGCACTATTAGACGTGAACTTGGTATGACTAGAGCTTGTGACATCTAGTTTATTCCAAAAAGTTCATAAAAGAGATTAATAATGCTTATTTTTGAGCATACATTATTCAATTTTGCTTCGATTTATTTTGAATTAATTATGAGCATATATTTGGTTTGAATTAAATTTTACATGTTATTGTGACAATTAACAAATAATTTTGCAGCTATAGTATGCTTATTAATAATGGAATAGCAAGCAAAATCTCTTTGGTGCAAAACATAAGCAAATCTGGGCTTGACAGACCCAATCAGTCGACCGATGCTTGGCTGAGAGCAAACAATCAAAACTGAGTGCATCAGTCGACTAAGGGATTTCATCAGTCGACTAAGCCTCCCTCAGTCGACTGAAGGGGCTTCATCAGTCGACTGATGAGTGGCTGAGAGCTAACATTTTTTCCTTTGTTTTCCCCTGTTTTTATTCATTCTTTTCTTCATCTATTTCGAACCCTCCTTCTCTTTACACACCACAAACCTTCACAAACCCTCCTAAATCTCTAGAATCATCACCTAAACTCATTCTAAACCATCAATCTTCACCATTTTACATCAAATCTCTTACAAATCACACCTATTTCATATCAAATCCATCAAACCCATCTCATATCTTCTCAACCCTAACCCTAGCCTCCATTGTTTTTCTTCAACCAAAACTCAACTTTTTCTCTACTAATCCATCACAATTCATTTATATATCTTATTTCCAACTATTTTTATTATACAATCAAGCCTTTATAACCAAAAATCTCAAATTTCTTCTCAAACCCTAAACCTTCTTTAAAACCTAAATTCTTCTACCATACACTCTAGCCATGTCTCAACCAACCCGCTCTCGTCGACCACGAAAATCTGTACCACAAGTGGGAACTTCTTCACCCACTCCTGCCCCAGTTCCTCAACAACCACTATTCATCTCCGACGAAGCTCAAGCAAACTTCAACTCCGACTATGCCGTTCGTACTATTGTTGAAGGTAAACAATTCAACATTGAGGTATTTTCTTCATATGGTCTCAACATTACTGCTCTTTTTCGTAGACAAGGCATCATAAATTTTCTTACCATTCGTGAAAATGTCTATGCACGTCTTGTTCGATTGTTTTATGCTAATCTTCATCACCCCACACTTGATTCCGGCCGAGCCAATAAGCTACGTCTTAGCTCTCTTGTCAATGGACGTATGGTTAGTTTCACTCAATCGGATATAAGTCGAATCTTTGGTTTTCCAACCGAAAATGTGACGGACGTACCGTCAAATTTTGGAAATCTTTTTGGCTTTGAGAGATCTGCATCATTATCAACCATTCTTAAACGACGATATAAACAACAAGAGAAGGTTGTGGTGCCTAAAATCAAAGCATCTATGCTTACCTTGCAAAATAGACTCATCCACTCTATCATTGGGTATTCCATTGTTCCAAGGAGAGGTAGTCGTGCTTCCGTCAATGCCTTGGATATTTTCTTGGTTTGGGCAATCTCAATGGGACATAAGCTTGACTATGCAGATCTCATGTTCAATCATCTCCTTGGTATCACTAATCGAAAGAAACAAGGATTGGTATATGCTTTGGCCCTTACTAGACTATTCCAATTCTATGACATTCCACTTGAAGATGAAACGGAAATCATTGTCCCTACTAATGAGGAAACATATAGCACCAAGACCATTCGTCAAATGGGATATCACATTGAAAACGGAGAATGGGTCTCAAATGATCCTCTTGACGTTAATGAGGACGAGGATAGTGATGATGATGTGAACTTAGCTCAACCTGAGCCTATGGAGCAAGACATACCACCTCAAGGACCTTCCACTCAAGCTCCCACTAGCTCTCAACAAGCCATTCACACGCCACATCCAAATGAAGCAATCTTGCAAGCCATTCAAAATCTCTCGGTGACCATGGATAATAGGTTCAACCGAATTGAGGAGAGCACATGAAGTTGCATTCCTCCACTACCACCCCGACTATGTTTTTCCACCATGGAATCCGTGGCAAGGCAATCAAGGATGGGGTCAATGGCCTCAAGACGAGCCCGACGAGTAATCTCCTTCTCTTCTCCTCTTTTTGATCATGACAAAGGGGGAGAAAATAATAAGTGTTTGGTACACACTTTGCTTTGCTTTAATTATGGTTTTTATATGAACTTCAACTTATGATTTTTTTTATGCTCGTACTATTGTTTTTATTATGGTTTAAACTCTAGTATCTTAATTTGCTTATGATAAACCTTAATTAATATATTTATGCATTGGTTTGAACTATTGGTTATGCATGTGTATCACATACTCTATTTTATGCATAGTTTGAGGGGGAGTTTTCCCTTAAGAAAACTCAACTTATAATCTCAATTGGAAACACACATTAATTTATTGTCATCTTCAAAAAGGGGGAGATTGTTGACCTTTAAGTCATTAATCTTGTTTTGATAATAACAATATATTTAATCTTGTGTAATTTAACAAAGTTGATGTTTAAGTGATAGGCACTATTATTGATCTCATGAGGACTAAATCAAAAAGCCGGAATATAGATCATTCACCAACACAAGTGTACTTTTTCTATGCCTCATACCTCACACAACTACATGATCAATGCTCTACCAAAAGGATCTCTACAAGAACAAGAGCCAAGGAAGAAATTAATTGAAGACACAAACAAAGCTTTCGAAGACTCATAAGATTACATTTGAGTGAGTAGTTTTGTTGTAGAGAATCATATTTGATTTCCAATTATAGCTCTTAAACTCTTTATTTATTTATCCAAATAGATTGATCAAAATCAAATTGAATTAAAACTCTTTGAAAAACAAACACCTTTCATAAATCGTTTTTCAAATAAATTCATAATTTAATTCAAATGATCATATTTCGTCTTTTCCCGAAAATAGGTGTCTTAGGAACTTATTTTTGAAGTTCCCAAAGCATTAAAATTGATTTTGGAGTTAAAATACGAAAGTATAAAAATTGCATTTTTTGGACTGATGGGCAGTAGCCATCAGTCGACTAAGCAGTGTGGCTCAGTCGACTGATGCTTGCTCAGTCGACTAAGGAGCCCTGCTCAGTCGATTGATGCTTCAAAAACTAGCCGTTGAATTTTTACTAATTATGTATTTTTGCCTTATTAATCTATTAATCCACTACAAACGGCTATAAGCTTTCTCAAGCTATAAATATGAGGTTTTAAGACTCATTTTTAAGCACTTGAATCATCTACATACTTCATTATCTATCTACATTCATTCTAAGATTCAAGAACATTGTTTTTGATCAATCATTCTTATTTTGAGCTATAAATTGTTGATCAAATATTGATATCTCTTAGTGTGAGCTTCATTTGTAAGTTGATATACACGAGAGCTATTGTACATTGGTGTTAGTCACCAAAATTGTTCAAATCATTCTTGTGAGAGGTATATCTCATAGAATTAGCAAGAGGGATTTCTTGTGAAAGTATTGAAGGTGTTTTCAATACTTATAAGAGTGTGTGAGAAGAATATACTTGTAGTGGTTTGGTCTTCACCCGGAAGGAGATCGGTAATAGTGGAAATTCTCGGGGAACTAACCGAGCGCGGACTAGGGGGAACAAGCCGAACCGTGTGGATAAAAAATCTTTGTCTTTGATCGGTTCTATCTTTCTATCTCTTGCTTTATTATATTGTGTTATTTGTTCTTTTTGTTTGGAATTATCTTTGTTATTGATTGCTTGATATATATATAGACATAATAATTTTTAAATTGGATTTAAAAATACAATTAAGTTTTAAAAACCCTATTCACCCCCACCCCCTCTAGGGTATTTTCCGACCTACAATATGGTCTAGTAGTAATTAGTAATTCTTCAAATAATGAATGTATAATGACATGTGGTTTTACAGTAATTAAAGGTGCTTTCATGTTAAAGGTCTTGAGTTTAAATCCATTTATAGCATTACTTTTTAGTAATTTAATACATGATAGGAGTAACTAAGTATATATTTGTACATATCAATAACTTTATGTGCTGGCACATAATATATAGTATCGATAACTTGCTCTAAAACTTTACATAAACGTAAACTAGTAAACATAATATAGGAAAAAAACGCTTCTATAGGTACAACTTTTTGTGTTGCAAAGTAACACCAAGTTTACGTGTGATGTCCCGAATCCTGTTATGAGATTTTCACCTCTAGGACCTGGTTAATCACACATGATGTGTGTGACAACAGGTTCAAAATATAAAATCACAACTTTTAAAAACTTTTCTTAAATAAAATATGATCCGAATAAAATCCCGTTTAACAAAATTTTGACATGTGGAGTTTTGTTTAAATTACAACCCAACCTGTAAGATTTAAAAACCATATTCATACAACTCCAATCATATTCAACCATTTTCAAATGCCACATCACATATAAAAAATTCATAGAAGTTTAATATAAAAAACCGTGTGTACATCGAAATCGATATCGAATACTTAAACAAAAGTCCATTTACAATATAACAAAACCAAAAGATTTATAAAACAAAGTCGTTTCTTAAAAAGGACTATAATTAGTCTATGGACATCAGTGGCCTTTCATACACAAATATCATGCGCCACCCCAAAATCTGAACCTACAAAACTAGTGAAGGAGGGAATGAGCCAAATCTGGATCCAATGAGAACTATATAGTTTTGTATGTAAAGTACAGATTGCAAACACAGGCACATGCAACTTTACATATAAAGTAAATACTTTACTTTAATACAATAGTTTAAAAACCATGCAATGTAATGCATTCCACACACAAGGCATGTCGAACCCCACTGGGATTCATATCCTACCACTGGAAGCTACAACTAACCTCACCTCTAAGCATTCCATAAAATAAACCCTCACGTCTCTTCATAACACAAGAGGGTCGTTGTAAGAACCCGCCTAACTAAGCAGGTGTTAACGAATGATGTATTAAATTAACAGCATATAGATTAATGACTTAAGGCAATAATGTATACCAAGACTGAGAATTCTAAGAAAAATTCGGCATGAAGTATTTGTTTCTCAAAGAAATACCATCCTGTAAACAAAGTAAAATATCATATGGCATTGAATACTTATAAATCTAATTACAATCCCAACATGGAATAGTCTAGTAAACAAACCAACACAACCTTCAAAACAAACTGAAGTCTAAAATACACAACCGAGTTCGAAAATACAACTAGAACATCACAAATAGTACAGAGTACCCAAACTTAAATAATTATTACAAGTCCCACAAACTTATGATGAAACAACTGCTAAATCCATAGAGACATTATAGGCGATTCTAAGATGCATTCGGACCTGATCCATGACCTCTAACCAAGACATGAAGTGTACCTAAAAGGAAAATGAGGGAATGAGCCACAACTGGCCTAGTGAGAACTACAGGGAAAGGGAAAATGCAATACATGGACCTACCACAAATATGGAAATATTACCTTAAATTCACTTTAAAGAATTTTCTAAACTTACATCAAGTTATACAAAAATCCATTTATTATACAACAATATATGTCAATTATTGTCAACATGCAGCTCTCACGATAATTGTATAAATATCCATCCACCTCCTCCTCGAACTAATACGGGTACTAGACGGATTATGACACTCTCAAACGCACCCCATCTAATCCATCCGGTTCCAACAACCTCGATATCTCACCGCGATAATTTAATTTGTCTAAACATTTTAAAAATGTTGTCATATAGGTAAAACAAGCATTTACCACATTAAACAACTCAATATTCTACTCAGATGATCCAATAATAAATCATTTAATCAGTTTAAAAGGGATATCTCATGAATTACCCAACACATCATGATAATAACATGAAAACTAATGGTTTTGTGAACAAATAAATGAGGGGAAATCACTAGACAAATTAGAATCATCATCAAGCTTTGAGTGTATGTCTAATAATAAGTTAAAAGTGAATTATAAGTGTTTATTTTCCTAGAAATTATTCAATTCAAGTAGGAATGTCAAGTATTAGACATGTGTTTGATGATTCTAGCCATTTCGGTGCCAAATTCTCAAATGGTTACCCAAATATGAACATGCAAGACAATCAGCCCATATATCTATCCATTACAACCCATGAACTATCAACAACAGGGCCCAAAAAGTTCAACATATGCTTATACAATGTGCATGCAAGAGAATACATGAATTTGGTACCGAAACTCTAGTGTTTTCAACTCAATCATCTCAAACTTTTGAAAATTAAGGAGCATAAGGGAGTTCCCACCTAGAAAGCTAGAAAAATAGGGGTAAAATGGATTTGTTGAGCTCTAGAAACCTCCCAAATCACACATGCAAGGCCAGAGCTGAGTAGAGGATGCGAAGAAGATAAAAAATTTGCAATTTCGGTTGAAACGCTTGAGTTTTGAGTTATGAAACCTCAAAATCTCACCATTAATCACCCTCTCTCTATTTAGAATTGTTCTAAGCTTTCTCTGTGTGGAAAATGAAGTGAAATGGAGGAGAAAAGGGGTTTAAAACATCTCAAAGTCGGTCAAGGCGATAAAAACGATGCTACAGATATTTACACTACAAACCAGTCTGAGAAAAGTGGATGCCGGTTTGGTGCCAAAAGATTCCCAGAGTTTGAGACTGCGGACCGGTCTGCAAAAAGGCCATACCAGTCCAGCGCCAGGGTTTCCAAGATTTTTGTGCCTGCAGACCGGTCTTCCAAAAGGCCATATAGGTCTGGCACCAACCTGGACCAAGAGATAAACATAGCTGAAAATGTTTCGAACTTGCCCTATTCGAAACCAACCTCGATAAAACTAATTACGGAGTTTAACTCACTAATCATAGATTAAAAACACAGGGTGTTACATTCTACCCTCCTTAGAAAAATTTTGACCTCAAAATCAAAACAATAATATGGTAATAGAGATTACTTTAAGTGAAAAGGAAAAGGTACTTGCTACGGATCTCCGATTCTAACTCCCACGTGGCTTCCTCCTCACCATAGTGATGCCAAATCACCTTAAGCAACGGGATGACCCGATTCCTCAACTTTTGCTCTTTGTGGGCCTCATCCCTCATCGGATAGGTTTTATACATATTGCTCTCATCAATCTCAATTTCCTCAACCAGTAAAACATGGGAAGGGTCAGGAACATACCGGCGAAGCATAGATACATGAAACACATTGCGAATACACTCTATTTCAAGAGGGAGTTCTAATCTGTACGCCACAATCCCTAACTTCTCGATGATTCTGTAGGGTCCAATATATCTAGGAGCCAATTTTCCTTTGTTCTTGAAACGGACAATGCTATAGCGGGGCTTTACCTTCAAGAACACAAAATCATCAACTTCAAATTCTAAGGGTTTTTTTCTCACGTCAGCATACGATTTCTGACAACTTTGGGCTGTCTGAAGTCTTTGTTTAATCAACTTTATTTTCTCCGTAGTTTCTTGAATCAACTGTGGTCCCAAGAGTGATGATTCTCCCACTTTTACCCAACATACCGGAGATCTAAAAGGTTTGCCATATAGGGCCTCGAACGGCGCCATTTCAATACCTGACTAGAAACTATTGTTATAGGCAAATTCAGCCAACAGAAGGTATTCATCCCAATTTCTCCGAAAATCTAGCACACAAGCTCTCAACGTATCTTCCAATATCTTAATGGTTTGCTCCGATTGCCCATCGGATTGTGGGTAGTATGTCGTGCTAAAGTCCAACTGAGTTCCCAAACTCCTTTGCAATGCTATCCAAAATTTTGATCCAAACTGGGGATCTCTGTCAGAAACAACTGACAGTGGAACATCATGCAATCTTACAATCTCTTTGATGTAAATCTTTGCCGGCCTCCCTACGAGAAACTTCTCTTGAATAGGAATGAAATGAGCAGATTTAGTTAGTCTGTCAACTATTACCCATACTGCATCATTCTTAGGCTAAGTTCTTGGCAAACCGCTAAGAAAATCCATAGTGATATTCTCCCATTTCCATTTTGGGATTGACAAAGGCTATAATTGACTTGATGGTTTCTAATGTTCGATCTTGATCTTCAAACAAGATACGCACTTTTCCACGAAGTTTGCCACATCATTATTCATTCCTGACCACCAATACATTCTCTACAAGTCATGGTACATCTTGGTTACTCCTGGATGAATCGAAAATTCTAAATTATGGGCCTTGGCTAACATAACTTGCTATAACTCTATATTGTACTGGGGTACTACAAACTTCCCTTTATATCTTATGCCACCATCTTGCCCAATGGTGGTGTCATCAATGTACTCTTCGAATAACATCCGATTACAGCACCACACAAGATCTTCATCTTGACCTTGGCTTTCAATCACCCGACTTACCATTACTGGCTTGACAACAATCGTAGATAGGAACGCCATGTTATCTCTCCGATCCACTACCAAGTCATACTTTTGCAAATCTTGGTGGAGTCTCCATTCACGGCACCTCAAAGTAGAAATTGAGCCTTGAGACTTTTTACTTAAAGCATCTGCCACCACATTAGCCTTCCCCGGGTGGTACTGTAGAGTAAAATTATAGTCGTCCAAGTATTCCATCCATCGACATTATCTCAGATTAAAATCTTTCTGAGTGAAGATGTATTTTAAGCTCTTGTGATCAGAAAAGACTTCGCATGTCTTGCCGTATGAATAATGTCGCCAGATCTTCAAAGTGAACACTGCTACTGCTAATTCTAGGTCGTGCATCGGATAATTCTTTTCGTTAATCTTAAGCTATCTTGATGCATAAGCAATGACGTGGTCTAACTGCATGAGCACATAACCTAATCTCAAATGAGATGTATCGCAGTAAATGACATAGCCTAAACCCCTTTGTGGTAAAGCGAGTACAATAGAGGATGTGAGACAACGCTTAAGCTAATTGAAAGCATACTTACAATCGTCATCCCAAATAAACAGAACTCCTTTCTGAGTAAGACGAGTAAGAGAAAAGGAAATCTTGGAAAAATCTTGGATGAAACGGTGATAATAACCTTCTAGCCTAAGGAAACTTCGAATTTTAGTAACACTAGTGGGTCGCTTCCAACTCGACACGGCTTCAACCTGAGCCAGATCCACAAAAACTCTGAATCTATTAATAATATAGCCGAGGAACTTCACTTTCTGCTGCCAAAAATCACATTTAGAGAACTTAGCATACAGCTGGTGCTCACGAAGCAATTGTAATGCTATCCTAAAATGGTTAACGTGTTAAGTTCTATCTCATAGCATGAATAGATGAGGATGTCATTAACGAAAACCACAACAAATTGATCGAATTATGTCCGAAAGATTCTCTGCATCAAGTCTATAAAAGCTGTCGGAGCATTGGTTAACCCAAATGGCATAACCAAGAATTCAAAATGCCCATAACGAGTTCGCAAAGCGGTCTTAAGAATATCTTCCCCTCTGACCCACAACTGATGATAACCAGATTGAAGATCAATCTTTGAGAAAAAGGATGCACCTTTTAACTGGTCAAACGAGTCATCAATGATGGGGAGTGGATACTTATTCTTGACGGTAAGATGTTTAGTTGACGATAGTTGACACACATACAAAGTGAACCATCTACTTTCTTAGCAAATAAAACAGAGGATCCCCAAGGAGAGGTACTAGGACGAATGAATTCCTTGGCTAAGAGATCATTTAGCTGTGTACATAACTCTTTTAGCTCAGCAGGAGCCATATGATAAGGAGCTATAAGAACTGGTTCAGTCCCTGGAACAAGGTCTATAAAGAAATCAACCTCATGGTGGGGCAGTAAACCGGGCAATTCATCAGAAAAGACATCGACAAACTCGTTAATAATGGGTATAACGATAGAAGATAACTTAAGAGACTCATTAAAAACTATGCTACATAATCAACCTAATTCATTTCTTTGTTCCCTCTTACACACGTAAGTCATCGGGTATGACCCAAACCTTTCTCCATAAAACACGAAGGTTTGGTTCCAGTGATAGGCGGTCACCTTCTTAGCATAACAATCTGTGATGGCACGATAGTTTGACAACCAATCCATACCCAAAATCAAATCATAGGAGCCCATATCCATAAGAACAAAATCATCCTCCATATGACAATTGTTGTGTAGAGAAATAACGGTAGTACAATATTGAGTAAGAACGGTAACACCCTTCAAGGGCGTGTTAATTCAAATAGACGAGGCAAGTCTTTTAGGTTTCAAACCCAAAATAAATGCACATGCTGATGATATGAAAGAATGAGATGCACACGAATCGAAAAGAACTCTAACACTAGTAGTAAAGAGGATAAGTCTACTTTACATCACTGTGTTATCCTCTTGTGTAGACAACGTTGCCAAATTGTAAACTCGGCCACTCTGGTTTCCGTGACCCTGTGACTGCATGGGTTTAGAAAACGATTACTGGTGGGGCAGATGTGGTTGTGAGTAAAACTGTTGGGAAGGAAAATGGTTAGGCTGGTACTGGACGCTCGCTGCTTGCTGCTCAACATCTTAGTTAACCGACTGTGAAGATCTACCAGGGAACCTACCCGACTAGCTCCGGTCCCGATTGCCATTTCGACCCCGGCTAGATCCTCGACTAGAGCTTCTACCTTCACTTTTATTGTGACCTCCCCGGTACATTTGTGGATTATTAGGACAAGCTCTTGCTTAATGTCCTTGCTGTCCATAGACAAAACAGGCCCCCGAGAAACTACCTGTACTTCTACCCCCATCATTGGAGTAGAGACCTTCCGAAGATTCAGAACTCGAATTGGCTTTCTTATTTCTTCCCCAATTTCCAAAACCACTCCTTTTCTTCCCCTTATCCGACGAGTATGAGAATCTATCTGAATGGCTGTCATAACTACCACTGCTTGGCTCCATCAGAACCGAATCTCTCCAATAAGCAGCTTCCATTACTTATTTATAAGTCTGTTAATTGTACGTACTTAGGACATCCTGAAAATCTGCTTGTAAACCCAAGAAAAATGCCTCCATCTTTTCCCTATCAGACAGTTGATCCATCTGCAGACACAAATTTTCAAATTTTTGTGATACTTTGCCACCGTCATACCTTCTTACCTCAACATCCGAAGTTCCTCCTTTTCATCCTACAATAGGCATCAAATATAACATGATTCTCGAATTCCTTACTAAATACCCCCCAGGAGTTCATATCAACTGTCCCACTCTTCCTTCTACACCAACCTTATAAAAACCTAGTTTGCTTGGAAGCTGCTAACCTAGGGTCTAATGCATCAGGAGCTTCGATTAGATCGAGCTTTTCCATCACATCGAACAAAAAATATTTAGCATCTTCGGGTCCCTTAGTCCCATCAAATTTAGTTGGATCCAATTGGTTAAAAGACCTTAACAACTTAGCTTGATTCCCTCCTTGATTCCAAATAGTTACTACCTCCTCATTCCTATCATGTCCTCAATTATCAGGAATTCTAATGGTTTGGGAACGATTCACACAGGCGTCGACAGTTGAGTCAGAAGAGGCTTTCATAACATCCTTTAATTCTCTCATGAATTCCTTCATCATTTTCCTCATAGAGGACATAAAACCAAGGCTACTACCATGACCCCTAGAACCGTCTCCCTCATCAACAGGAGGATCACTTACAGGCCTATTACGGGTGGAACATCTAGGCGGCATTTTATAGGAAACAAAAGAAGAATTCAGTCCACAATAAAGATCATAATAAAGGAGGATATCAGCAAAGAAAGAGGTCAAAACAAATTCGATCAATAATATAGTGGGTCGTCAAGTTCAACTTTAATAAGATACAATAGACAGATGCTTTATAAAATAATCGACTATTGCACATACAGCTAAATATATTTTAATTCATTCGTCACTTGTGCCTACTAGTAGTGTTACTATAAATTTTTCGACACAATACGGTCATGCGTTGAAGGAAAAGAGTGATCCTAACTACCCTTACCCCAGTCTAAAAGGAAATTGAACCTATACCTCTGATATCAACTGTAACAACCTGCCTAATTAAGCAGATGTTAACGAATGCTGTATTAAATTAATAGTAGATAGAATAATGACTTAAAGCAATAATATATACCAAGACTGATAATTCTAAGAAAATTTCGGCATGAAGTATTCTTTTATCAAGGAAATACCATCTTGTGAACAAACCAAAATATCATATGACATTGAATACTTCTAAATCTGATTACAATCCCAACATGAAATAGTCTAATAAACAAAACAACACAACCTTTAAAACAAACTGAAGTCTAAAATATACAACCGAATTTGAAAATACAACTAGAACATCACAAATAGTACAGAGTACCCAAACTTAAATAATTATTGCAAGTTCCACAAATTTACGATGAAACAACTACTAAATCCATAGAGACATCAAAGGCGATTCTAAGATGAACTTGGACCTAATCCACAACCTCTACCCGAGACACGAAGTGTACCTGAAAGAAAAATGAGGGAATGAGCCACAACTGGCCCAGTGAGAACTTTAAAGAAAGGGAAAATGCAATACATGGACGTACCACAAATATGGAAATATTAACTTAAATTCACTTTAAAAAATTTTCTAAACGTACATCAAGTTATACAAAAATCCATTTATTATACAACAATATATGTCAATTATTGTCAACGTGTAGCTCTCACGATAATTGTATAAATATCCATCCACCTCCTCCTCCTAGACCTAATATCGGTACTAAACATATTATGACACTCTCATACGCACCCCATCTAATCTATGGGTCTATGCACTGGTAACCAGATTTATGGCACCCCATCTATACCATGGGTCTGTGCAATAATAATAATACAAGCATTTTTATACCAGCACTTATTCGGTTCCAACAACCTCGATATCTCACCGCGATAATTTAATTTGTCTAAACAATTTAAAAGGGTTGTCATATAGGTAAAACTAGCGTTTACCCCATTATACAACTTAATATTCTAGTCAGATGACCTAATAATAAATCATTTAATCAATTTAAAAGGGATATCTCATGAATTACCCAACACATCATGATAATAACTTGAAAACTAATGGTTTTGTGAACCAACAAATGAGGGAAAATCACTAGTCAAATTAGAATCATCATCATGCTTTGAGTGTGTCTAATAACAAGTTAAAAGTGAATTAAAAGTGTTTATTTTCCTGGAAATTATTCAATTCAAGTAGGAATGTCAAGTATTAGACGTGTTTGATGATTCTAGCCATTTTAGTGCCTAATTCTCAAATGGGTACCTAAATATGAACATGCAAGACAATTAGCCCATATATCTACCCATTAAAACCCATGAACTATTAACAGCAAGGCCCATAAAGTTCAACATATGCTTATACAACATGAATGCAAGAGAAAACATGAATTTGGTACCGAAACTCTACTGTTTTTAACTCAATCATCTCAAACTTTCAAAAATTAAGGAGAAGAAGGGAGTTCCCACCTGGAAAGCTAGAAGAACAGGGGTAGAATGGTTTGTCTGAGCTCTAGCAACCTCCCAAATCACACATACAAGGCCAAAGCTGAGTAGAGGATGCGAAGAAGATCAAAAATCTGCAATTTCGGTTGAAACTCTTGAGTTTTGAGCTATGAAACCTAAAAATCTCACAATTAATCACCCTCTCTCTTTCTAGAATTGTTCTAAGCTTTTTCTGTGTCGAAAATGAACTGAAATGGAGGAGAAAAGGGGTTTAAAACGGGTCAAAGTTGGTCAAGACTATAAAAACAATGCTATAGATTTTTTTCTTTGCGGACTAGTCTAAGAAAAGTGGAGATCGGTCCGGTGCCACAGGATTCCCAATGTTTGAGACTGTGGATCAGTCTGCTAAAAGGCTATACCGGTCCGCGACAATATGGACAAAAAGATAAACTTAGCAAAAAATGTTCTAAACTTGCCCAATTCGAAACCAACCTCGATGAAACTAATTTCAAAGTTTAACTCACTAATCATAGATTAAAAACACAGGATGTTATAGTCGTTACCCTATAGCCATCTCATTCCAAACTCTAGCTTCCTAAGGTTAGTTATGCTATGGTGGATTCGCTCTCAATTGTTGGTCCACACTATACTTTGCTATCCAGTACATATATAATAAGTTGTAACTATAGGCCAAGTAGTCATTATTTTCTATTTAATTATAATTCATTATGAATTCCATACTTAGCCGACTATTAGGTTTCATTGCTAGATTATCAAACTAAAGTATTATGTTGCGGCATTCTATCATATAGCTATTTCGTTAACTATAGTTTCCACTTTGATTATTATACCTTATGTTCATTATGATCCAGCCAACTAATCTCATAGACCACACTCGTTCCCACATCCGTATACTATTTTTCTAAGGCTCAATAGCTATTAACGCTTTCCATTTTATGTATTGGTGCATTATGAGTAGCAAAGTACTTTCCTATGTGCATTATAGTCCGTTTGATAGGTGTGGATATCCATCCAACATAATACACAACTCATCTGAGGCATTATATATATAGCAACACAGATATGATACAACAATAATAACAATAACATTTAATCATATCATATCATATCATATCGATCCATATCATATCTCTTTTATAATGCCTTAGTTTCACCCCGCAGTCGTCTAGGCCCAGAACAACAGATCCCAAAGGTTCCAAGGCTCTTTTTCATGTCTCCTCTAAGTGGGGAGTGGCTTGGGGACTTGGTTCTCCATGTAAGTCATTCGGAGATAAACTATGCAAGACATTTTTGTGGGGATAACACTCCGAATAATTAACAAGGAGAACACCTATACAAGTCAACTACGACATTCGGAAGGAGCTACACCAAGAAACACCCTAGCAGGGTGATGTCCATTAGTAGTCTAACTACTTTTCAAAAAAACTCACCAATTTGTTAGTAGTGGCACATGCAACCTACTCCACTGTCGGGAAAACTTTATAACCTGAGGACATGTAATCAGTTGGAAAGTAAGATGCATAGAGTGAGCTCTCCTTTCATGGGATTTCAACCACCCGGTGAAGTATACATGACTATTTTCCCGTACACGATTTAGAAAATTTTACCCAAGGGTAGCAATTAGGCATCCCATCTTTGAGCCACGAGAGTTACCTGTGCACTCAGTCCATCAATCTTGCTCATATGAGTGATCACAATAATAGGAATATATCATATCCATTCCTTAACAACGTATATCATCATTATCAATCGTACAATCCATTACACATATGGCAATCCACATATATATATACACACAAATATACAATCACCCACTGTTCATTTATCATCAACACAAGCGTCATCATCACGCTTATAATCCATAGCCTTATCGATTCGTGGTTATCCGCCAACTAGTTCGTTATTAGTGCTTTATGTCTTATATGCCTGATGTGCCAAGAAATTGGTATAATTTGTTATGTTAATTTATAATTTAGAGAGCATAAAATGTTATTAATATTTATATTTTTAATGCTTTTCATGTGTTTGAAAAGAATTTGAGAATATTGAGACAAATAGAGAAATTAAAACAAGTGAAGACATCTAAAAGTGCTTAATACTTATGGATGCATAATTTTTTACTTAGAACTCCAAATAATACGATTCTTGAGCCTAAATTGAAGATAATTTTAAGAGCTACAACTTTTTCGTTCAATATTTTTCCAAATTCAGTCATCTCAAGGTCCAAAATTAAGATGCAAAATACTATAGTTAATAAGGACAAAAATTCAAATTATATTTAAATATGGGCCCATTCATATATTTGCTATCAATATGGGCCAAGCTAATTGTTCAATAAAGGAAAGTCCTAACAAAGCCCAAGAGCTATCTTAGCACCTTAATAAATCTCCAATGGCCCATCAACTAAAGCCCATTAAAATTAAGGAGACCTAGCAAGTATATAAATACCAAGCCAGAAGCTAACATCGGGAGGTGGAGCCGAGCATCTCCTTTTTTCTTCTTTCTGTCAATTTTTTCCTTTATTTAATTTTGTTTTTTTGCTTATTTTACTTTTTGTTTTTTTAAAGACCTTGAAGATTTGAAGTGTGTTTAATTCTTTAATTTAATACGAAATAAGTATTCTTTAATGTTATTATTTTATGTTTATTTAATTTTATCTATGTTAGTAAATTTGTGCTAAGGTTAGGATGAGTATATTTAGTTGATTCCTTTGCACGTGTTCATGCCAATTGGCTCTACTACTTTGATGCTTTAATGTTAAATAAAATTCTTCCTATTGGATACCCGTTTTAATTGACAAAAAATAAAGTTGGATTCGCCTTATGATTTGTTGAGAGCGGATATAGGTGTGTTTTGATGGATATAGTGAGTGTTTTGATTTTATATATTAGTTTGACTATGGAAGAATTACAATTTTGTTTTATAAATTACTTGAACTTGAACGATTTTATTTTCCGCATCTAATAGAGTCGAGAGACCAAACTAGTACGAGATAAGAGTAGAGTTGATGCGCATGAATACTTAGGAAGATGATATTAAATATATGACTCCAAAATCCTAGTCAATTAATTCATTAATTTTGTTATCTTGCTTTATATTATTTAATTTAGTTCCATTAATTTAGTTTACTTGCTTTACTTTATTTTATTTAATTTGCTTTATTTTATTTGTTTCATTTGCATTAATTATTCTTGGCTAGATTAGGAGTTTAGTGAATCATTAATAAGATAATTATGAACGTACTGTTTGAATCTCTATGGGATGGACCTTGCTTACACGCTACACTATAAATTGATTCGTGCGCTTGTGAGTATTAAAATTTATCATAACAAATTTTTTGGCTCCATTGCCGAGGACTCAAATTCAATCTTGTTAATTTAGTAATTAAATTTCCTTGTACTAGTTTTGTTCTAAAAAAAATTAGTATTTGAATTATATTTATATATATATATTAAAAAAAAGTTAATTCATTGTTTTTTGGAGCAATTGAAGGATCTGGATGAAAGAATATATGAACTGTGAAGCAAATTATTTTGTTTAAGGCTTTATGTCGTAGTTGGTAAAGGTTTAGTTTTGCTTCTAAGAGGTCCTCAGGTCAAGACTTAGCACTAGCAACTTTTTGATTCAAGCTTCTAATGCTTTTAATCTTTTACTCGAACTCTTATCCAAGATTATAAAGTGAGATTAGATCCTAAAAATTATTTTTACCCTAAGTAGGACTTTTGTTCTTATTCTTATTCTTATTATTAATGATAAAAGAAAATCCATGGTTGAAGGTGAAGTAGTTGCAAAGTCTCTTAGGGAATTATTTGCTCCGGTCACCATTAATCCACCTTCATGCATCGTATTGCCTACCACTACTGCGGTAAATTTTGAACTTAGCCCACAGCTTATTCAACTTTTTCCTACCTTTTGAAGACTTGACCAAGAAGATCCCTAGCTTCATGTAAAAGATTTTAAAAAAAATTGTGCAACTTTCAGATTTCAAAATTTTAATGACAAGTCAGTCCGTTTGCGCTTATTTCCTTTCTCCCTAAAAGCAAGAGAAAAAGTTTGGCTTAACTCTCTAACACCAAAGTCAGTCATAAATTGGGAAACTTTGGTTTTAAAATTCTTAACTAAATTATTTCCCATGGCAAAAACCAATGAACTTAGGAGGCAGATTTCAGATTTTACCCAAGAACCAAGTGAAAAATTCTATGAGAGTTGGGAGAGATTCAAGGACTTACTAATTAAATGTCCTCATCATGGATTTGAGGTTTGGAGACTTGTGCAATATTTTCACAACAGTTTAACTCAACACACTGGAAATATGATTTAGTCAATGAACAATGGTAATCTTTTAGGCCCGAGGGAAGATCAAGCGTACAATTTCCTTTAAAGTTTATCTGAAGATTCTTAACAATGGGATTTTTCTTCCCAAAGAGAGCAAATTTATCAAAATCCAAGGGTGGCATATATGAAGTTAAGGAGAATGACAAGACTAGAAGGCAAGTAGATATTCTCATGAAAAAGGTTGAGGTAACATTGCAATTGTCAAATAACACATCGAGCCCGATGCTGATGCAGATAGAAAATATGTGTCCATCTTCTATAGGATATTCGAGTGTTATCCCTAAGCAAGTGAATTTAATTTATGATTTTAGGCGGCCAATGAATAACCCATTTGAACAGAGATACAATCAAGGTTGGGATAATTGTTTGAATCCTTCTTGTCAACTAAGCTAATCCATGAATAATTTAGGAGGTCAAATAATGAGCACGTCACGTCAAAACTCGCCTAGTTTTCAGACCCTTATTCAAGCATTTCCTCCCCAACAATCGTGCCCACCACCAACTGTGTGCCAACAACAATTCTCATCTTTGCAAGATACTTTGCAATCATTTATAAAATTGACTTGCCAACGCATTCAAGCTAGTAATCAAGCAGTGCAAGAAGCAACTAGGTCTAACACCGAATCCATTACGGAATTAAAGAGTCAAATGGGCCAACTAGCTAGCCAACTAGGATAGATCAAAGACAAGCTTCCAAAACAACCTGAATATAATCCAAAAGGGAGAAATATTGTCAATAATGACTCTAGTTCTTCTCAAGAGAAGGTCCATGCGATTACAACCCTTCGATCAGGCAAGCAGGTTGATAACAAGGTTCAAATGCTTGATGTCGAAGAAGAAACTTAAGAAAAAGAAATACCCACCAAGAGTGTGGAAAGTCCTAATGAGAATGACCTTAAGGATACCCATCCCGTTGTTAATGATCCTTTTCCGAAGAGTTTTATACATAAAGCATCATTTCCATATAGGTTAAAATGTCCCAAGAAAGTAGACCCAAATGGTGATATCTTAGAAATGTTTAAAAAAGTGAAAGTGAATATTCCCCTTCTTGACACAATTAAGCAAGTTTCTTTGTATGCCAAATTTTTCAAACACCTTGTGGCAGTGAAGAGAAAAACCACAACTCTAAATAAAGCATTCTTAGCTGAGCAAGTTAGTTCTATTTTGCAATATAAAATCCCTGTTAAATTTAAAGATCAAAGTTGTCCTACAATTTCTTGCTAGATAGGTGACAATTTTATTGAGCAAGCATTGCTAGATTTAGGAGCAGCTGTGAACTTATTGCCATATTCAGTTTTTAAGCAATTGGGTTTGGGAGAGTTGAAGCCTACACCAATGACAATTCAACTAGCTGATAGATCTGTTAAATTCCCTAGAGTTGTCATTGAAGATGTTTTGATACAAGTTGAGACATTTTACTTCCCAGTGGACTTTATAGTCCTTGACACACAGCCTGTTCAAAACACAAAAGGCCAAATTCCTGTGATCCTCTTGGTCGATTGTTTCTCGCTACAGCTAATGCATTAATCAACTATGGGAATGGAATAATGAAAATTAGTTTTGGAAATATGACAGCTGAACTTAATGTCTTTGAAATAAGTTGTGAGAATCCGCAAATGCGACCCCCGAGTCTCGTCCCCGTTTATTGGGCGTCTGAAACGTCGAAACGGATTTCGTCGTTCCATTTGCTGGAGTATCATTTATATCCTGTGTCCCACTATCCTATTTCTAGATGCAGGAGGGTTCGTTCAGAGTCGCCAGTATGTTTTACAAGAAAATGGACAAAAAGGATTGTGTAAGAGGAGAGGCTATAGGCAAGCCTTTCTTTACACGTTTGTCTACGAAACCAGGATTCTATAGGGTTCGAAAACTATGTTACAGTTTGGGAAGGTGTTAAGCACCCATTCCGCCCTTTCGGTCTCTAGTGGTCTTATACGTTTATTTTATGTTGAAAAACTTGGATGCTTTTACTGACAGTCTACTACTTTCCAAGTAAAAACCCTAATTTCGGGGAAAACGAGGAAAGGGATGAAAACCTTTGTGTTTTGAGATCCGATATTTTTATTATTAAAAGATGTAAATAGAAATGACAAAACCTTTTGTTTTGAAAGAGTGTCCCGTTATTATTTCCTCAGATAATGACGGTTTTCTCGTGTTGTGATTACTTTTGTAAAAGTTTAGATCTTGTCGGGACTGATTTAATATGGAATTTAGAACCCTTTGAGGAGAGTTTTTATCGGACACGTCGCAGTCTATGAAAAAGACAAGATATGCCAGATTTCAATTCTTAAGTAAGTGTTATTGGTCCGGGTTTTGAAAATAGAATTTTCTCAGGATGATAATGTACTTACTCTTCTTGTTTTGCAAATGATTTTATCAGGATCTTTTGTTTTGAAAACGGTAGACTATTTGTAACATGGCAATAAGTTTATTCAAATAAAACGTGGACAAAACAACAGAAGTAAAACAAGTACACAGATATTTAATGTTAAATACTAGAAGAGACTTTCTTTACCTTCCCGATGAGAATAATAATAAGAAAGAAAATATAATACGGCAGAGAGATCTCCAACGATAATAATCTTTTCCTTTTTCAGATATTTTTGAGAATTCGATTCCAGAGACGGGACACGTCGAGTGTCGAGAATAGATTCGATAATTCTTCAGAAATAAGACGAGAATCGAGAATGCTTGATGAAAGACTAGAAGATCAGATATAAGCCAATAATTCTTCAATCCCTAATTGCTGTCCTGAACCCTTGGGGGGTGTTGGCCTATTTATACTGCTCGGGGAGGATTGTCGCGCGACACTTCCCCAAAAGGGTCATATGTCGCGCGATAATATGTCCAATGTCTCACGACAAATGGCTAAGTGATGTCTCTGACAGATTGATTTGTCAGAGAGTGGATGGTCGGGGTCAGAGGGGTTTGTCGTGCGACATAGGAGTGATTGTTGCCCGACATATCAGTGATTGTCGCGCGACATACTGATATGTCGTGCGACAATCTCACTTAAAAACAGGTTTGCTAGCCAACAAACCCTTTCGGGATAGTTTCGGGTGCTCGGGTGGGTCCCGGACTCCAAAAACAGTAGTTCTCGAAGGTCGTTAGGGTTCTTGCGGGGGTCACAAATCGGGGTGTCTACAGACCCTCTCGACTCAAGCTCCTTGTTTGCAAGGAATTGAGGCGACTGGAAGAGACCATGATCCATGGCTCCCGCAAGAACTTTAAGGAAGTGTGTGTATGCAAAAAGTGTTCGTGAATGCCTCCGGAGAGGGCTTGTATTTGGTTTTGCCTTCGGAGAGGGCTTGTGTTACCTCATTGCCTCTTTCGAGGATTTTCATTTGCTCCACTTGCCTCAGATGGGAGGACTACCATTGCTCCATTAGCCTCAGATGGGAGGACTACTTTTTGTTCCACTTTGCGCCTCAGGTGGGAGGACTACCATTGCTCCACTGTGCCTCTCTGGGAGGGCTTTGTTTTTCTCGCCTCAGGTGGGAGGACTACCATTGCTACACTGTGCCTCTCTGGGAGGGCTTCGCCTCAGGTGGGAGGACTACCATTGTTACACTGTGCCTCTCTAGGAGGGCTTCGCCTCGGGTGGGAGGACTACCATTGCTACACTGTGCCTCTATGGGAGGGCTTTTGTTCTGAAAAAAAAGGAAAGAAGATTGCCTCTAGGAGGGCTTTTGTGAGTATTTTTGCCTCTGGCGAGGGCTTTGTGCTTGTAATTTGCCTTTGGCGAGGGCTTGTGTTGTACTCTGGTGAATTTGTTTGTTGTCTCTCTTAAACTGCTAGAGTGAGAGAGAAAAATTTTTGTGAGGGTGAAAAGAGCTTCTCGGGGTCTAATCTTTATCTGGATGTCCGTTTTCCTGTATCCTTCTGAACTTTACTCTCATGTTTTCCTTGAGTGAAGATACTTCTCTCAGAATGCAGTTTTCGGATTTCTTTTGCTCTCCGTAGAGTGATGATTTGAGTTTTCCTAACCATCTGTTCTGTATCGTGCTATGCTGAAAAGAAAATTTGTTTGAAAGCTTAATCTCTGATCTCTGTTCTCTTCTTAGCCTTCTCTTTTGGTGGGCCCATATAGTATTTTGTTTTTCGATACCCTTATTTCTCCCTCTTTGGGGAAAGACTTTTCCTGGCCTTCTCTGTTTTTGACCAGGAGTCTTTTTATCCCTTTGTTGTGATCAGGAGCCTTACTCACCCAAAACGAAGCCCTGAGCCGGTTTTGGCCTAGCTGTCACTTTTGGTGTGGCTCTCCCTGTCACTCTGTAGTTCTGTTTCTCTAGCTCGCTTTGGGCGCTCATGCGGGTTCTTTCTCTTTTCTACTCTTTCAATTTTTTCTATTCCCGTCTTATCTTGATATTTTGTTCTTATTGATGGTCTCGGTCTTTTCCAGGAGATCAGAGACTACTTTAACCATTTGTTTTTGTTCTTGCATTTTCGGAGAGATGATTTGGAAGTCTTTTCCTCGAATTTTCATCCTGGGTGTGCGGTATTTAGCAGTTTTTTCGAAAACTGCTTTCTGAAGTACCCCTGCAGGAGATAAAATGAGACAAAGGTCAAAAAATCAGGGGAGGGGATCAATATGTCACACGACATTTCGGTGTGGAGCTCTTTGTTGCGCGACAATGTGCCCATTTGTCGCGCGACAAACTACTTCATTATATAAGTCCCTTGCTGAGCTCATTCCACCTCATTCTCTCTTTTCTCTTTCTCTCTCTAGCTCTCTTTCCCTCTTCGCTCAAGCGCGGAAGCCCCGCCACTTTTTTGATTTTTTCGACTTTCTCACTACTCTCCATATACACAGATGGACCCTGCTCAGCCTGTTAGACTGGAGGGTGACTAGGAGGAGGTCACTTCTACCGACGCTCAGGGCATTCTCCGTTGCAATCCTCATCATGACGACTGGGAGGACCTTGACTGGTATGGGGAGGACGGGGTGAACCGCGATCGGGCGGTGGTCTACCGAGACATTACCCGGGCTGCTCCAGTCCTGGATGTTCCGTGGCTCTTGATGGAGCCTGTTTCTCATGAGATTCGTCGACGGTCTCTGGTATGTTTCTGGAATTCTTTTCCTTCGTGTGTTTATTCGTTCTATTATTTATGACGTTTCCTGCATGTATTTTAAACAATGTTAGTATGCATGTCTGCCTAGAAATAACGTCCGATTTAGTGAACACATACTTTTACTTGTGATACTCTTTAGGTTTTTAGAAAACTACATAATGCACCCTCATAACTCCATAACTCTTATATTTACACCAAAGTACCCTCAGGTTTGGAAAATTACATAATTTACCCTTATAACCCTGTATCTCTCATAATTACATCAAAGTACCCTCAGGTTTTGGAAAATTACATAATTTACCCTTATAACCCTATATCTCTCATAATTACACCAAAGTACCCTCAGGTTTAGAAAATTACATAATTTTACCCTTATAGCCCTATAACTCTCATAATTACACCAAAGTACCCTCAGGTTTGGAAAATTACATAATTTACCCCTTATAGCCCTATATCTCTTATAATTACACCAAAGTACCCTCAAGTTTTGGAAAATTACATATTTTACCCTTATATCCCTATATCTCTCATAATTACACCAAAGTACCCTCAAGTTTGGAAAATTACATAATTTACCCCTTATAGCCCTATATCTCTCATAATTACACCAAAGTACCCTCAGGTTTTGGAAAATTACATAATTTACCCCTATAGCCCTATATCTCTCATAATTACACTAAAGTACCCTCATAATCATGTACTCGTTCTTTTGTCTGCATTGGGTCAGCCGTGGTTGGGGTTCCCCCAACACCATTTCTCTAGAGTGGCGACAAGCACAGGCACCTGTCCAGGAGTTGCTCCTTGCGACTCCTTTCGGTTCTTTCTTCGATGCCCTCCCGGAGCGGGTATCTAGGGCGGCTGTGTTGGTGTCGGCTCTGGCCTGTCACTGGTGGGACACCACTCATACCTTCCACTAGAGTTGGGGGGAGATGACGATGACCCTGTTAGATCTGTTTGCCTTGACCGGGATTCCTTCAGGGGGTGTCCCTATCCAGATTGACGTCCCCTTTCGTCTGACGGCAGAGGGCATCGTCGGTGCACTAGGATGGTTTTCGGAGCGACGGAGTTCCGGTGATACGATTTCTTGGGCTGTTTTGGTCACTCGCCTGGCGACAGAGAGAGCCAGATTGATTGCTTCAGGAGCGCCGATGACCCGTCAGGAGGCGCGTTAGTATGCTCGCGTCCTTCTCTTACTGACTCTCCACGATTTGTTCGAGGCCCGTGGGGGGGACCCGGCCCATCTCTGGTGGCTGCCCTATTTTTAGGATTTCAGTATTATGTTCGACTATGACTGGGGTGGTTTTATTCTTACCGTCTTTTATGATGCTATGGACCAGGTTTCTCACCACTTAGCCCTGAACCTCAAGGGCTTCTCTTTGCTGTGGGAGGTACATACTTCTGTTCCCTTATCTTTGTTTCAGTCCTTTACATATTATCTGTTGATTGTTGCTGATATTATTTATGTTTACTCTTCAGAGTTGGTTCGTGGCTTATACCCGTCTGGGTCGCACCTAGGTGGAACTCCTCGTTGAGAACGAGGATTAGTTTCCCCTTCTCCGTCGATTCATCGCGGGGAACTACAGGGCTCCTTTGTATACCGGACTCGGGAGACCGGAGCTGTTTTCGTCCATGACCTGCTAGAGGAGCAGGTAAATATCTTAGTATTCTTTCTTTTTTAAGTAGATAAATAGTAAATAGAATAAATAACTGAATTAAAATTTTGTTTTTGTTCAGATTGAGTGGGCCCTCTGGGATGATTTGGGCATCCACTTCGGATATGGCCGTGCTCTGACCGCCTCCAGGACCAGGCGGCTTATCAGGGATGAGTACGGCCTTCACTTCTACTTGGGCGAGAGAGTCATTCGCCAGTACACACCGGCCCAATGGCCTCGAGTTCCCCTATTTCCGTCGGTTCTGATGAGGCGGACGGGTGAGATTGACCTGGTGACGGTACAGGCATTGGTTGATGGGCTCGATTTTTAGACATTCACCGAGGAGGGAGATTATGCTGTCTTCGCTGCCCGTTACTTGATGAGGGAGCAGAAGGGGACTCGGGGACGGGTCTTTTATGAGAGGTACCGGGCGTTGGGAGGTGATCTCAACTACATACGAGGACAGACTCATTTGTCCCGGACAGTTCCTGGTCAGCTGCTGCCTGTCCCTGATCAGAGGGACAACATTTTGGACTCCGATGACGATGATCATGAGGGAGAGAGGGACGTCCCTGCTGGTGCTGAGGGAGGCGATGATAGGCCCGAGGGTTTTGAGTTCCCCACTGGTCCATCGGTATTTTCGAGGGGCAACAGAATGTTTGGAGCGATCTTGGGAGCCTGCGGACTTCGGGGTCGACTATGAGCAGTTCGGGCGGACCCCTCTTGTTGCGGCGGCTACTCCTTCTAGTGGGGTCTCGCCTCTGAGAGCGACGTCTATGGTGGATCCTCCAGGTGTTCGTACCTACGACACATTGACTCCGCTTCCGTCAGCTGTTATGGGCCCTCCGGCCCGATCTCCAGGTTTCGGGGGTTCTTCCTCCTGGCCTCCCCTGTTCCTAATCCACGAAGAGGGTGGATCTACTTCTACAGCGGTACCGGCGGGTCCATCCATTCCTCTGGTTGACATCCCATCCCTTCCTCGGGACATTACGTACGTTGGTGCCGGTCTTCGCCGCTATACCGTGCCTGAGTATCGTTTACCTGAGGATATTTTTGACTATCTGGGCAGCCGCGTGGGTGACGAGGTATGTCCCTTCTATTCTGTCTTCTGCTTTTCTTTTATATCTATTTATCTTTAAAAAGTGTGCTAACTCCCTTTCTCATGTCTTTTTGCAACGGGTAAGTGTTCGTGCAGTTGATCTGAGAGCTCTCCATGCCCAGTACCTCTACAACTGGAATCTCCTCCCGTTCGTTGGTCAGGACCCCACCTCATACATGCGTGATTACCAGAGGGTGATCGACGTATCTCTTCGGGTGGACGACCCCTTGTCTTCTTCTCGTACGCGGATCGAGTCTCTGAGAAGTAGTAGCCGGACCTCTAGGCGTTCACGGTCCTCAGTGATTCGCCCTATGTCACCGGTCCAGTCGACGGGGCCTTCTCAGGTAGCAGTTCCTTCTCACCCGGATGTCCCAGCGGTCGATCCTTCGCCGGAGGAGGGTTCTGGTGATAGTGGTAGCATGTCGAAGCGCGCTAGGATAGATTAGTTTTCTTTTCCTGCATTTAGTTAGTTAAGACAGATATGTAGTTTTATACTTTTTAGACATGTAGACAAAAATTTAGTTTTAAAAACTGTTCTTTTATTGGATTTATGAAAAATCTTTATTTGTGTTTAGATGATATACTTTTATTCTCTATTCGTGAAAAATATATATATACATGAATCAGTTTTTGAGGAGCCATACCTTGTAGCGTAGTGACACTTAGGGTTCCTTCAAAAGAACAAAGTGAGAACAAGAATGCATCCAGAAGTGATTCTTTTAGCAAGAATGACTCTTATGTGTAAGGAAAACAAAAAATAGGGTGACCCTAAATGGGATTTTCGCGCGACAATCCCTCCTGGATATGGGTTTGTCGGCGACAAACAGGTACATGATCCTTTTTTTTGCTATAAATACACCTATCCTCCTTCCTTCATCCCCACACCTTTCCAAAATGTCTTCTTATCGCACAAACTATGATTTTTCTTATGTTAAAGCCCGAGATGCTCTGATATCTTCTAAAAATGGTCTGAATTTTGGTGCATTCAGTCCTTTAGCGGGCTGGTGCCATCATCCTATAGATTTTTCCTTTTTACTGGGTGCTTTGTATTTTTGGAGTCCTGTGGATCATCTTTTCCGCTTTGGACTAGATGAGCTCTGTCCGACTTACGAGGAGTTTTTCTTGCTGTTGCGTTCTGACGTCTGTCTCCTGATGGCAGTTACCATAGAAGAAATTGGTCCTCGAGATATGCTGATTGCTCTGTTAGCCATTCCCCCAAGCGGCCTGTGATGGTTTTATTATCGACGGACTTCTTAACCTCCATAAAATGGTGAGGTTCTTTAATCATTACGAAGATAGAGCCTCTTATAGTGTGGGGCGTACTATGGCTGCCTTGATTTGTCTTGTTTCTGATATGTTACTGGTTACGGGCTCTTTCCGTGTCGATCCGACTATTCTGAGTTTGATTTACTATGCTAGGAATGGGGAGTCTATAGTGCCCATTGTTCTTGCAGAGACTCTGAACCGCCTAAATGATCTTCAAAGGGGAGCCTCACCTTTCTTCAGGGGAAGTCCGCACTTGCTATACATGTGGCTGCTGGAGCATTTCCGATCAATGGGTTTCAATGGGGTGCGGCTTGACAACCCGACACACTTTTTCCGTCGTCCCCTCTTTTGGTGCTTTGACCATGTCTTCCTTTGATTGGATGATGTAGTTTTCGGAGAACTTTTGAGCTATCCGGTGGAACATTCCTTGGTGGAAGTTGAGGGCGATGGTGCTTAGTACAAGGGGTCAGAACTATGTTCGGCTTCACGGGCTCTGGTTTACCTCCTTTTACCTCCTAGGGTGTCTTCTTCGGCAGTTTAACGTTCCTCAGGAGATTCCCCTTGGTCTGAACAACTTCTCCTCTGAGTCTAAATTTGTGACTCTTCATGTTTCTTTATCGGTAGAGAGGATGTGGCGTGCTCGACTGACTCGTCAGTTCAACTATGCCCATTTTGGTATTACCAGGCCCCTCCGGGCTGACATCATCTGTTCTCGTTGGGGGTCTTTGGAAGAGGAGCTGATTGATGATCCCTTCCAAATGGAGTGGTTCCAGTTCATGAATTCTGAGCCCACAGAGGAGAATATTGTCTTTGCGTACCAGATCCTGGATGAGGCTCGAATTGATTTGGCTACTGAGGACCCTACTTGGCCAACACCTAGGGATTAGGTTTTTCTGTATGCTGTATCTCCTTTGTAACTTACGGTGTTCTGAACCACCTTAATAATATATGAAGGACTATTTATGGAAAAATAAATTTCTTTCAATGTTTAAACCGGGCCTGAAGTCACTTCTTAAGTTGCCTACATTCCCCTTTTTGATTTTTAAAAAACACAATTTCGAGTTGGGGCTCAGGTTTACGTAGTTCTTATCGATACAGGTTACATCTATTGGTAATACTTCTTCAATCGATCTATGTTGACTGGTGAATGCAGTAACTGTCCGTCTAAGTCAGCGAGTATAGCGGCACCCCTGTGTCAATCTCTTTGACGATGTATGGCCCTGTCCACTTCTGCCCGAACTTCCCCTTTGGGTCTCTGGCTGGCTCTCGAATTTCTTTCAATACGATGTCGTTCTCATTGATTCCCCGAGTCTTCACTTTATGGTTAAATGCTCGAGCGATTCTCTTCTGATACCCTTGGTGGTGGTATGCGGCTTTCAGTCTCTTTTCATCCAATAGGGTCAGCTCGTTATAACGTGCCTGGACCCACTCCAGTTGATTGACTTGATTCTCTAGCATTACTCTGAGAGAGGGGACCTCTAACTCAACAGGGAGGACTGCTTCCATCCCGTATATAAGAGAAAATGGGGTTGCCCCAGTGGAGACCCTCTCGGTGGTGCGATATCCCCACAATGCGTATGTTAACTTCTCTGGCCAGTCCAAACAGGTGTCGATCATCTTGCTTAGGATATTCTTCAAATTTTTGTTAGCGGCCTCAACTGCCCCATTAGTTTGTGGTCTATATGGCAAAGATCTATGTCGGGTAATACCGTATTCCTCCATGACGGAATTAGGCTCTCCTTCAAAGTGAGTGCCGTTGTCCGAGATGATCTCGTGTGGGACCCCATACCGACAGATGATATTCCGTCTGATGAATCGGTCAACCTTTCTGGCGTCAAGGGTTTGGAAAGACTCGGCTTCCACCCATTTGGTGAAGTAGTCAATGGCCACTAGTATGAATTCATGGCCGTTGCTGGCTTTGGGCGAAATCTTCCCAATGACGTCGATTCCCCAGGTTGCGAAAGGCCAGGAGCAGTCATGTTGTACAACTCTTTCGGAGGAAGTTTCTAAGACTTAGCGTAGATTTGGCACTTGTGACAACGGCGTACGTGGTTAACGCAGTCGTTCTGCAAGGTAGACTAGTAATAACCTTGTCTGATAATTTTACGGGCAAGTGTATGACTGCTCATATGAGGTCCACAATCACCCCCATGTATCTGATCCATCAGTTTGACAGACTCTTCTTCAGTGAGACATTGGAGATGGGCTCCATCGTAGTTTCTCTTATATAGCCTCCCGGCGCAAAGTATGAATCTTGATGCTAATCTTCTGAGCGTAACCCGGGTTCTCTTGTCTGTTTGCTCGGGATACTGATGTTTTTTTAGTAGGTTCCATATGTCGTAAAACCAAGGGTTGCTAGTGCGTCAGCAAAACTGTTTTGTGACTTGGGGACATAGTAAAACTCTGCATGCTCAAACCTTCCTGTGACATCCTCTAGTCGGGCGAGGTAAGGGACTAATTTCTCATCCCTGATCTTCCATTCCTTCAGAACTTGGTGGACCACTAATGCTGAATCTCCGTATACCTGTATTCTCTTTATACCCCTTTGGAGCGCGATCTCTAATCCGATTATACAGGCTTCATACTCGGCCATGTTGTTGGTGCAGAAGAAGTCTAGATGATACGATACCGGAGAGTGAGTTTGGTCTGGAGAGACTAACAAGATGCCTATCCCGTTTCCATTTTGGTTGGCGGCCTCGTCAAAGTACAATTTCCAGTCTTCATCGATCTCGACATTCATGATAGTTTCGTCCGGGAATTTGGCTTCTTCTAGCATGTCCCCCAATATCGGATTGTGAGCTAGGTAATCAGCTATGATCTTGCCTTTGACTGCCTTTTGGGTCATGTAGGTGATGTCGAATTCGGAGAGCAAGAATAACCATTTTGCCATACGGTTCGAGAGAGCTAGTTTTTCGAAGAGGTATTTCAACGGATCAATTCATGATGCCAGGATGACCGGGAAGGCTAGCATGTAATGCAGTAATTTCTGCGTTACCCAAACGAGAGCGGTGCATGATTTCTCTAATGGTGTGTAGTTTATCTCAAATGGGGACAATTTCTTGCTGATGTAGTAGATGGCCTGCTCTTTTCGTGTATCGGTTAGATGTTGGGCTAGCATGGCTCCTGCAACCGAATCAATGACGGTCAAGTATATGATTAATGGCAGTCCGGTCTGTGGTGGGGCTAATACTGGGGGGTTGGAGAGGTAGTCTTTTATTCTATCAAAAGCTTCCTGACACTGATCATCCCATTCTCCTAGTGAAGATTTGCTCAGGAGCTTGAAGATGAGTTCGCAAGTTTGAGTAAGCTGAGAGATAAACCTGCTGATGTACTGTAAATTACCTAAAAATCCTCGAACTTCTTTCTCAGTACGAGGCTTGGGCATGTCTCGGATAGCTCGAACTTTGGCAGGGTCTACCTCAATTCCCTTTTTACTGACGACATAGCCCGGGAGTTTTCCTTTGGTTACGGCGAACACACATTTTTGCGGATTGAGTCTCATCTAAT
Organism: Lonicera japonica; assembly: GCA_021464415.1. Taxonomy (NCBI): domain Eukaryota; kingdom Viridiplantae; phylum Streptophyta; class Magnoliopsida; order Dipsacales; family Caprifoliaceae; genus Lonicera; species Lonicera japonica. The sequence goes on along the minus strand of JAKCWG010000785.1, from coordinate 215,917 downwards.
ACTGGCGGAGCCAGTTAAAAAAGGCTCGCAAGGCTGGTACATAGCCTTCCCTCTCTCTTGACTTAATTATCATGTCGTCCACATACACCTCTACTTCTTTGTGAATCATGTCGTGGAAGATAACTGTTGCCGCCCTCTGATACGTTGCTCCGGCATTCTTCAACCCGAATGGCATAACGGTGTAGCAGTATGTTCCCCACGGTGTGATGAATGTTGTTTTCTCTTGGTGATCTGGGTGCATCTTGATCTGGTTATACCTGACGAAATCGTCCACGAATGATTTCAAGGTATGGTTAGCAGTATTATCCATTATTAAATCAATGTTGGGTAATGGGAAATCGTCTTTTGGGCAAGATTTATTGAGATCTCGGTAATCTACGCACATGCAGACTTTCCCATTTGCCTTTGGAACGGGCACAATGTTGGCTAACCATGAAGGGTACTCGATCACCCGCAAGAACCCCATACTCAGTTGTTTCATCACTTTTTCTTTTACTTTCGAGGACCATTCTGGAGTAAGTTTTCTCAACTTCTGCTTGACGGGCCTAAATTCCGACTTGGTGTGTATCTCAAGCATGACTATCTGGCTGTTCAAACCTGGCATATCTGCATAGGACCAGGCGAAGACATCTACGTACTCATTCAGAGTTTGTGTGAATTCTTCTCTTTCTGTCTCACTTAAACTTGCCCCAATATGGACCTCTTTTCTTTGCTCTTCTGTCCCGAGGTTAATCACAAGAGTGTCTCCTTCCTCGCTCTCTATACGGTGGTCCTCCCGTTTAGGGTGTTCGTTTAGTCTTTCCAACTCCATATAAGCAATTACAGAATTAAATTAACAGGATAACGCAAAACAGAGTCTTCTTCATTGATAATAGTGCTTAAAGGTATAAGTTTAAAAAGTAAATCTAGGAGTGAGTCCTCCCTAAGCTTACCCTCACTCTTATTTCCCACCCTTATAATTTCACTATGTCCCCCCTCTTCCTGGCAATCCGGATCAGCGTGTATCAAATGTACAGGGTCGTCTCTTGGTTCATTATCCCCTAAAGCCATGATGTCGAAGAGATCTCCGATCATTTCTTCTTCTTCATCTTCCTTGTCTTCATTTTCTTCCTCTGGCTCAATCGTTAACTTGGTAGAGAAGCTGTGTATAACGTTTTCCTTGATATAAAGGTCCTCCTCATAGAAGATTTCCCATCTTGGAAGGTTATCTCCGTTGCTGTTTCTCCAAGGCTCCTAAAAGCCGCAAAAGGAAAAGTCCTCTCCTTCTTTGACGAAAAACCCATTCAGAGAGCTAAAACTCGGATACTGATGCCCTCGACCCCTTTTCTCTTGGTTGTCTGCTTCGGTGTGTTGGTACCCCAACACTACTTTTTTGTGCCTCGTCACTGGTTCCAAGGCCTGGAGTAACCCTAGCTGCCCCATTCCTAGACTGGCTCCGGATAAATATTTCATCATTCTCAGCATATTTGTAATCTTGGTGCTGAGATTGGGGATATTGTTAGGGGGTAGATACTCGATTCTCTGGGTGGTGAGAGCTTGTACTTAAGGCTCGTAAGAAAAGCCTCCTAGCTATATGCTCTGACTCCCGATGCCCAATACAGGTAACTCCAGATCCGCCAAGGTCCTTTCAAGATCTCCTTGGATGGTGATTATATTCCCTTCGAACGATATCTTGATCTTCTGGTGTAAGGAGGAGGGGATCGCTCCTATGTTGTGTAGCCATGCTCTTCCCAATAGGAGGTTAAAATTGGAGGGAATGTCTATGATTTCAAAGTCGGCCGGAAAATTTTCGGGACCGACTATGAGATCTAGCTTTAGGGAACCCAGAACGGCCCTTCTGGTGTTGTCATAGGCTCTAACGGTCACAGCTGATGGGGAAATTTTTGAGTCTAAGATACCCAGACATTTGGCGGTCTTCAAAGGGCAGACATTTATGGTTGACCAGTTGTCGATGAGGACTTGCAACAAGATTTTCGCTCGGGTCCGGACAGTAATATGGAGGGCCAGACTGTGTTTCTTCCCTAATGGAGATAAGTCTTCATCTGAGAATGACAGACTTCTTTGGACTGTAAGGGACCCGATCATGTTTGGTAGTTGTTCTGGTGTGGAATTTGGTGATATGACGGCCTCGTCTAGGAATTTGATGAAGGCGGTCCTGTGAGGTTTGGAGGCAACCAAGAGGCCCCAAATGGTGATGTGTGCCTGAGTTTTCTTCAACTGTTCCAATACTCGATCTTTTCCTATTTCCTTAGGAGGTGGTGATTTCTCGGCACCCATTGGTGGTGGCTGGTATACCCTCCCTGAACGGGTGATTTGTTGTATCCAAAGGGATGCTGGGTTTGATCCCTCTGAGATTTCTGATGACTCTGGCTTTGCCGACCAACTGAAAGTCTCGGGGGAGATTTCTGTCATACAGATTGTCTCCTTGGGGGGGCCTCGGGGCTTTCACAGCTGGTTTTTCTTATCCTGGTTCCATTCTATTCCCGATTTTTCGGGATTGCTTTTGATTGTAAGTGGTTGTGAAATCCCCTAATTTGCCTTTCCTAAACCCTGCCCGGGTAGGAAGTTCATTTTAGCCATCCATTGGTCGATTATTGGATTGAGTCTTGGTGTAACTTGAATCTTTGCTGGCAGTACAACGGGTGCTTTATAGGCTGGGTCATCTCGAATGAGTCCTACGGGATCAAAGCCTTCTTCATCAATGGTCAAGGCGTTAATCCCCGCAGGTGGAGCATGGTTGGGAAGGGGGTTGTTGGTAACATTGGGCCCGCCGGGTGCGGGGATGGTTCCGGCTTCAATGAGGTCCTGGATACGATGGCGAAGAGCCTAGCAGCGTTCCGTGTCATGGCCCGCTGCTTGATGGTATGCACAGTTCTCATTCATTCTCCAGGTGTTGGGAATAGGGTTTGGTGGGGGGCGCGGGCTGAGTGGAGTGATCAGTCCAGCCTTTTGGAGTAGTTCCAGGCTTTTGACTAGGGTAGTGGGAAGGGTGCAGAAGTTTCTCCTTTTCTTGGCCTCGGCGCTCAAAGAGTCTCCTTGTGTGGGCCAACTCATTGGAGGGGCTTGTTGTGACTGTTGAAATGGGTTTTTGTTGATATGGGTATGAGCTTAGTTGATTTACGGCTAGAGTAGTTGTCTTTCTCCCGGTGTATGAGGCTTTCTTGGTATCGGTCTCTGCTTTCTTGGCCAATTCTTCCTGTACTTGCGACCCCATACTCAACAGGGCTCTGAAGTGTGGGAATACATGCTTTCCCATGCAACTCAATACAACTGGAGTGAAATTCTTCTGTATGATCTCCAACTGCTCTTCTTCATCGGGCCGTTTGGATATTTGGGAGGCCATTTCTCTCCAGCGGGTGACAAAGTCGCTGAACCTCTCATTCTCGCCTTGTTTGGCCATTTCAAGGTGTTTGCGGGTAATTTCCAAATCCTCGTTGGACCCGTATTTGGTCATGAATTCCTTGACGATATCTCCCCAAGTTTTTGTGTGGTGTCTCTCCAAATCGAAAAACCATCACAGGGCGGCCCCCGTGAGAGTCATGTGAAAGGCTTGAGCCAACTCCGGCTCTCCATAACCGGACACTTGTATAGATCTGATGTAGGATTGGAGGTGAGTTTTTGGGGGTGTGGTTCCTGTGAATTTGGTGATAGAAGGGAGCTTGAATCCCTGAGGTAGTCTTGCTTCTGGGTAGAGGGAGAAGGCATTCATATCTGTGATCTCATCTGCCCCTTTTATTAAAGAAATCCCCATTTGTAGAACCTTCATCTGCTCTTTCAGTTTCTTCACATGTTCACTCTTTCTTGACGACTCATCGGGCTATTCCTGAGCTATAACCGATTTTGCATACACTGTCCGAAGTCAGTTGATGTCTGGGTACTCATCAGGAGGGGCTACTGGGGCCGGTGGTGGAATAGGCCTTGCGGGGACTTGTGGCCATGGCTGGTATTGGGGATCAAGGCCTTGCTGAGGTTGCAGCCATATGATGGGTGGCTCCTGTTGTTGGTAAGTGGGGCCTGAATTAGGGGCCCGAATTAGGGGCCCATTGATTCTGATTGTTGGGATCGGTCTGAACGGGACCGGCCATGACAGGGCCTGTTTAGGGTGGATTGGTTCCTTGAACTGGGGGAAGTACATGCAATGACTGCCCTTGATCTCGGTTCGGTGGTAGTCGTTCAAACCCCGGTGGTGCGGCCCGTCCTGCTAACAATTCTTTTACTCGGACTCTGGTACTCTGTTGCTCGTTCGTGAGGTTTGCTAGACTCAGGCTGACGGTCATTAGCAAATGATGCATCTCGGGTAAAGTTGGTTGAGCTGCAGACGCCTCGGCTAGGCTCTGATCTGTCTTTTAATTCTCACCTCCATCGGCCATTTCAGGTGTGCTTGGTCTTACTAGTCTTCTGGTATGATCTCGACTGGCCCAACCTTCCAGACTGACGTTTATTTCATGTCTGTAGACGAAACCAAGTCGCGAAGATGAAGGAAGACTATGATGCGACTCGATTTTTGCCAAAAGAACACTAAAATTCACCGAGAAGAAGACTCGGGTTTTAGAAAAAGGTGTTTTAAAGTAAGCCGTAAGGTGGTACATCCCTTACGGCTATTTGACAAGTGTTTTAGCTGACTCAATCTTATATGCAACGCAGGTGTACGAACGGTTAAGGCTTCAGGCTCCCTCCTATTTGGCAAGACCTTGCGATATACCCCAGGGGCGGGTACGTGCAAGAGCCTTTTGATATACTTCCCGGGTACGTGAGTGTTCTCGTCACTCGATATACCACGGGGGCGTACTTGGCCAAGGAGAGTGGAGGTAAATGCTTTCGGTTTATGTTGGCCCAAGCAAGCCAACTCCCTACTCACTTATAATACTTCCGAGGGTTTGGGGTAAACTCACACTCGTAGAACCAATGCATGATTTGTGAAAGTGCGTGTAAAGTTCGAAAGGTAGGTTTCACAAATATCATTATTTTTATTACGTATTTTTGAAAAACTCTCATTTTTAGAAAAAGGTTTCTTCTCAATCAATCAACACAAGTAGGGAAAGCAGTAAAAGAAGATATTCAACAAATAAAAAAAAGTCCACATATAAGAGTCTGGTTTTCTATACTGTCCCCAGCAGAGTTGCCACTGTGAGAATCCGTAAATGCGACCCCCGGGTCTTGTACCTGTTTGTTGGGCGTCAAAAATGTCGGAACGGATTCCGTCGTTCCATTTGCTGGAGTATCATTTATATCTTGTGTCCCACTATCCTATTTCTAGATGAAGGAGGGTTCGTTCAGAGTCGCCAGTATGTTTTACAAGAAAACAGACAAAAAGGATTGTGTAAGAGGAGAGGCTATAGACAAGCTTTTCTTTACAAGTTTGTCTACGAAACCAGGATTCTATAGGGTTCGGAAACTATGTTATAGTTTGGGAAGGTGTTAAGCACCCATTCTGCCCTTTCGGTCTCTAGTGGTCTTATACGTTTATTTTATGTTGAAAAACTTGGATGCTTTTACTGACAGTCTACTACTTTCCAAGTAAAAATCCTAATTTTGGGGAAAACGGGGAAAGGGATGAAAACCTTTGTGTTTCGAGATCCGATATTTTTATTATTGAAAGATGTAAATACAAATGAAAAAACCTTTTGTTTTGAAAGAGTGTCCCGTTATTATTTCTTCAGATAATGAAGGTTTTCTCGTGTTGTGATTACTTTTGTAAAAGTTCAGATCTTGTCGGGACTGATTTAATATGGAATTTAGAACCCTTTGAGGAGAGTTTTTATCGGACACGTCGCAGTCTATGAAAAAAACAAGATATGCCGGATTTCAATTCCTAAGTAAGTGTTTTCGGTCCAAGTTTTGAAAACAGAATTTTATCCGGATGATAATGTACTTACTCTTCTAGTTTTGCAAATGATTTTATCAGGGTCTTTTGTTTTGAAAACGGTAGACTATTTGTAACTTGGCAATAAGTTTATTCAAATAAAATGTGGACAAAACAACAAAAGTAAAACAAGTACACATATATTTAATGTTAAATACTAGAAGAGACTTTTTTTACCTTCCCGACGAGAAAAATAATAAGAAAGAAAATATAATACGGCAGAGAGATCTCCGACGATAATAATCTTTTCCTTCTTCAGATATTTTCGAGAATTCGATTCTAGAGACGGGACACGTCAAGTGTCGAGAATAGATTCGATAATTCTTCAGAAATAAGACGAGAATCGAGAATGCTTGATGAAAGACTAGAAGATCAGATATAAGCCAATAATTCTTCAATCCCAAATTGCTGTCCTGAACCCTTGCGGGGTGTTGGCCTATTCATACTGCTCGGGGAGGATTGTCGCGCGACACTTCCCATAAAGGGTTATATGTCGTGCGATAATGTGTCCAATGTCGCGCGACAAACGGCTGAAGTGATGTCTCTGACAGACTGATTTGTCAGAGAGTGGATGGTCGGGGTCAGAGGGGTTTGTCGTGCGACATAGGAGTGATTGCCGCGCGACGTATCAGTGATTGTCGCGCGACATACTGTTATGTCGTGCGACAATCCCACTTAAAAACAGGTTTACTGGCCAACAAACCCTTTCGGGGTAGTTTCGGGTGCTCGGGTGGGTCCTGGACTCCAAAAATAGTAGTTCTCGAAGGTCGTTAGGGTTCTTGCGGGGGTCACGGATCGGGGTGTCTACACAAGTAGATAGCTCCAAGAAGAGGAAGTTAGAGGTGTGAACATGATAGGTAGTTGGGTGTTTGATGGAGGTGGTGATGAACTTGAGGAAGATTATACAACTTTACTGGGAGATAAAATAAATTATTCAAAATTTCTTGAAGAAGCAAGAGGAATTCTGAGAATGGAATAGGAGGAGTTAGAAGTAGAAATTAATAACTTTTTATTTTTAGAGATTGATAGCGATGAAGATAAATCCTCTGATGATATGAAGTTAAGGGTTGAGTTTCCCGATTATTCCTGGTATATCTAAATCACGTTTTATTGACTCGTTGCTTTTAAAGGTATTTCACATGCCCTATGATTTTGTGTTTTCATATGTTAAGCTTTTTGAGGTAATTTGTCCTCTCTCTTCTGATCTAGAGCCTTATTTAGGCCATCGAAGCTTTGAGGTAAGTGGTTGGTTTAATAAGCATATTTTTGTTGTTATTATTATATCTGCTGACCTTCAACCCGATAAATTTACATTTTTTTAATTGAATTGGATATTCTGCTTTTCTTGGTTCCATACTAACAAAAGTGCAGGTTTATCTTTGTCATTAAGCTTTAACATATCCAGGTGCTATCCTTCCTATATTATTTATTTGTCTTATTACATTGAGGATAATGTAAGATTTCGGTTGGGGGGGGATTTATTTGCTTTATCATTCCACACACTTCATTTATTGCACTTTGTCAGAAAATGAGCTAATTTTTTTTGAATTTTGTTTAAAGGAATAAAGAAACATTACGCAATGGTTCTTTGTTATTAATTGAGATTTCCTTTCTATCCAATGTAATAATGATGACGCATTCATCTTGATACTTTACATGTGCATGCTTAGTTCTCTTACTATAATTATTAGTTAAAATTTCATAATTTTCAATCCTCATTATATTTGAGCACATATGACAACTTATGCATAACTAGATGGATGAGTGAGCATAACTGGAAATTTTTTAAAGAACATAAATGTGGAGACCAAATAACCAATGAGAATTTGAGCCAATCTTCCTATTTTAGGGTTTTATATAAACTCTTAATTTTAGAAAAGTGTAATTCGTTGTGTAGTCTTATTATTCTTTGTTTTGATTGAACACTAGAAAGGTACATCCATGAAATGCAATTTTGATTAGGATTCTTGATACTACTTGATCCGAAGAGCTATATTCCATAAGAAGTGATTTAGGCCATCTTAGATAACCTACATATTAGCCTTATCCTACATTTACATTTTTACCGCTAGTCACCCCTTTGAGCCTTATATATGAGCCTTTCTTTGTTAATACATTATCTTTACCTTACTCCAAGTAGGATTTTAACCCATATTTATAGTCTACCCTTTTATTTAAGAACATGTTGAGATTATTCATTTTATATACGGGCAATAGTGAAAAGTGAGCTTGAAAAAAAAATGAAAGAAGAAAGTCAAAAACAAAAAAATATGAGTAAAAAAAAGGTTATGAAATCTCCTCCAAATATCGAAAGAAAAATAAATGTGTGAGAAAGAAAAAGAGAGGTGAAAAAAAAAGGAAAAGAAAAGCTCAAGTGAAGTTAAATTTAAGCCCAAAAGTGTTAATTTTACATCTCAATATGTTTCTTAGATTTTTGAATATGTATTTGCCCCCTTATTTGATTAACCATTACCCTAAACCTTACGTTACAATCCGAAAAAGTCCTAATGATCCTTTGTATATGGTTTAGAGGTGAAAGTGATGGAGGGGATTCATTTATGCGTTTTGCTTTTCTAGTGGGAGATATCATTTCATGAAACTACTAATGTTCTTTCCTTTATAGCGTTTTTCATATATACGTGCGAGAGGCTTTTGATTTTGCGTACATTCACTCTTTATAGCCTGTATGTAATGAGAGCATTTACACCCTATTTTCGAGTGTTTCATTTGTTGAGTGTATGTCATGTGAGGAATTGAGTCAAATCATTGTTTGGATGGTTTTTGAAAGTTTGCTTACTTTGATATAAATGATGTTATGTTGTTGTCAATTCACACACGCACGATAGGGATTGGTGAGAATCAAATATTTTATTAATCTTGCTAGTTTGAGAACTTTGATGTTGCATGTGTTACAGTGCTTTACCAGGTAGGTGTTTTGATGTTGTTGAGTTAGTGCATTGGTGAAGAAAAGGGAATTGAATTTTAAAAAGAAACATTTCATTCGAATTTTACAGGAAATCTAGGATTTAGGAAAATAATTTATTTTAAGATTTTTTTCTTTGCTCGAAACTAGCAAAGTGTAAGTTGGGGAAAATTTGATGTGCTAAGAAATTGGTATAATTTATTATGTTAATTTATAATTTAGAGAGCATAAAATGTTACTAATATTTATATTTTTAATGCTTTTCAAGTGTTAGAAAAGAATTTGAGAAGACTGAGAAAAATAGAAAAATTAAAACAAGTGAAGACATGTAAAAGTGTTTCATACTTCTGGATGCATAACTTTTTATTTAGAACTCCAACTAATACGATTCTTGAGCCTATATTGAAGAGAATTTTAAGAGTTACAACTTTGCAGTTCAATATTTTTCCAAATTCAGTCATCTCAAGGTCCACAATTACAACATAAAATACTGCAGTTAGTAAGGACGAAAATTGAAATTATATTTAAATATGGGCACATTCATATATTTGCTATGAATATGTGTGACGCCTCGAATATCTTTAAGAGGTTTACACCTCCGAGATTCGGTTAATCACGGAGCCGTACGGCGACGGCGGGTGAAATGTATGAAAAATACAATTTCCAAGAAGTTTTTCTCATAAAGTCATAATTAAAGCCACATTGAGTTTAAAATTTCTTTTTACAAAATTCCGGCACGTGGAGTCCGTATTCTCGATAAACCAACCTGTGAATAGTAATACTAAATTTCATACAAACTTTTCTCATTCAATCACAGTATAAATCAATTCCACATATAAAACATTTTACCAAAATTTCATTTGAAATATAGAGTACATCAAATGCATAGTCCAGTTCTTATCGTACATATATACATTTACATATAATCCAATTTACATACAACTCAGTCCTTATCGTAAGGACTAGAAATAGTCGGTACTCTAGAGGTATCTAGAATATAGAATCACGCGCCTCCCCGAAATCGCACCTGGAAAACTGTTTGGAAACGGGAGTGAGCCAAAACCGGGCTCAGTGGGAACTAATATAAGTTTTATATAGAAAATACATGTTGGAAGGAACATGCGTGTACACTTTTATATAAAATAAGACCTTAGATATTAGTAGTCTTCCATATATATAAAAAATGCAATGCAAGGCACCCATAGCATGTCTAACCTAACCGCTAAGATACCCATCCTAGTACTTGGATGCTACCGGAACGAGCTAATTTAGTCCTACCTCTTCAGCCCGCTTATAACTTGTGTCCATGAAGCTCATGGTTTAACGAGGTAGTATAATATATATATGTATCATGTAACTAAGGTCATTAACTTCTTAAGGTTCGTTATGCTATGGCAATTATTAGTTTCTACAATACTAATTCACATCACAATGCTCATCATTTAGTATTTCAACCAGAGATATAATTGCAACAATAATCATAACAATAATCAAGTAAGGGTCAACATCCTCATATCTCAAGTATAATGCCTCAAGCTTACACCCCGCGGTCACTAGGCTTAGAGCATCAGTTCCCGAAGGACCCCAAGCTCTAAACTAATCATGTCTCCTCCAAGTGAGCGAACTGCCCAGGGACTCGGTCCTTACGTGTAATTCATTTGGAGATAAACCCACGCAAGACATTTTCCCAAGGACAACACTCCAAATACTTAACAAGAAGAACACCCTTACAAGCACGCTCCTCCGAGGATGGAACTACCTTAGGATCTTTCACCTAAGTGTAGGGAAACTACTTCCCGATCGAGACACACAGTCCTGTTGATAGAACCACACAAACTAATCTGCAAGCCAGGGAAGCTTTTAAACGCAGGACTACGAATACTCATCCGCGGAACAGCAATATACATCAATATGATAACATAACAAGCGGCTACCACCGCACTATACTGGGTAGCCCTTTCCCTTGTCCGCTTTGGGTGGCTCCACTCCAGTTACAACGAGTACCGGTACTCAATCATAGCGGCTACAACCGCTGCGGCTATAACCGCACTCAATGGGCTACAACCCAATCATAAGGTAGGGCTACAACCCTCCTTGGAAAGGCTACAACCTTACAATCAATGTCCACATAGATAATTGGCTAAAACATCAATCAAGTACATGTATGTACAACATAGGTGTCCAAACATCATTATCAATATCATTCTACCACATGTGATCACATCAGTATCAATATATCCATTTCATCATTGATATATATATATATATATATATCACAAGCCCACATAATGTATCACACGTGTAGAAATCGGGTAAACATGTCATTCACATGGCATGAACAATGAAATTCAGTTCTTTAGCCTTATCGTAATATTAATAATCAAGTCTCATGACCAATAAACTTCTTATCGCTTCCTCCAGATTACAAACGTATTTTATAAGCTTAACTAAAGCCATATAAGTTTAATTATTCTTCTGTACTGACGTCGCCACGTCCCACGTGCATTACAAAGCCCAATAGTGTAATTCATATGTTTTATACTCTACATTAGTCATTACCGCATTTCTTGTCATACTAGGGCCATTCATCATCACTCTTGTAATTCCTACATCATTCATGTCTCATTGTGTAGTTAACAGGAGATGTACTTAGTTATAATTATAATTGAAAGGGCATCAAGTCCCGACACCACATAAGGTGTATTGTGCGTAAATTTAAGGCGCTATGAGTATCTCACATACTACAACATTGTTCTAGCAAAGCTGCATACTAGTCTGGAGGTTTTACACCTAGTCTGCATAGTTACATTACGCTAGTACTCCTCAACAGTCACCATGTGACCTACACCCTACCAACCCGCACATATAAGTCATTTCGGGTGTAATGATAACGATTATATGCAATATATAGTTCACAAACTTCATTTACATATGTATCTCAAAAGTTAGCAAAGACTAGTATACGTTCCATGGGGGGTTTTGTGTCCACACTTTTGATTTCGACTAAATATGTGTATTGCTTTCTTTAATCATGTTTATTAAGCATTAACTAGCAATTATCCACCATTAACCTAAGGTCAAACAACCCAAAATCAAGTGAAAGCATTAAACCCTAGGTTTTGTACCAAAAACCCCCAATTTGTATCTAGCACTAAATGCAACACATAATAGTTGAGAAAACAAGTTAAATATTATTGTTCCCACCTCGTATGATGATTTCCACAAGTTTTAAGTGCTAATTAAAGTGATGATGCCACAATCTCGAAGTCCTAGCTTTGCCTCATGCAGCCATGGAGGAAGAACAAGGTGGGAGATGATGAATAGTGGAGGATATGAATATTTGGAGCTCAAATCTTATATCAAGGTGAAATAGCCACTCAATCCCTCAAGAATCTCACCCATTTCTCCTTCTAGAACCCTCTAAGTGTATAAGGAAGCCTATGGGTCTGATTGGGTGTTTTGTGTTGATAAATAATGAGAAAATGGGGTTTAAAGGGGTTAAAATTCGACACACAGGGCTCCAAGATCTATCTTGGGAGCTCTCAGCCAAAGCTTATTTCACAACACTGACCGCTGCTGGTATTTTGGTCAGAACTTCTTGCTCGAAATTCGGATTGGGGTAATCTTTATGTCCACGAAAAGATAATTCAAATATATAAAACTTCCTCAGAGGAAGTATCCCAAAATTCTGGATGTAAAATTCTCAGAAATCCTCCGAAGACAGCGTTCTGCCGAAGCACTACCGAATGACCAGATTGTACTAACCGGCCTACTTCGGACGCTGTTCTGACCCACGAGGAGTGCAAATTGGATTTTGGTCAAAACATAAAAGTTGTAGAATGGTATGAAACCTAAACATAGGCACAAACGGCGTCTAAATCGGATAAGAAACAAGAAAGTTATGATGCCCCAAAGTTGGCTAAAAACAAGAAATCGCATAAAACCAAAACTTACGATTTAAGAGCCAATATTGATTCGGACCACCAGAATCACTAAACGATCACTCATACGAGTGTAAGTGGACTGGTATGACTAATAAGGAGTGATAGAACACTACGAGACTCCTCAATACAAGATTTCACCACCCAAGGTAAAATTTATAAACGAATGAAGGCAATTACGAGGAAACGGAAGAACGTGTGTTACAACCTCCCCTCCTTAAACAAATTTCGTCCTCGAAATTCCAATATGAGGAGTACAAGAGAAAAGAATGCACAGGTACGGATTCCCACTTGGTCTCCCCTCCTTAAAAGAAGAACCACGGCTACAAACAAAGCAAAACTGAATCCAAGAATTAAAATGAAAGGAACGATAACTAGATAGACAATGTGGATTACCGGCCAAGAAATTCTATGTACCGAATCCACAATCTTCAATCCACAAATCCAAAGTATCACATGCCAAACTAAAATAAACGGAGTGATCTCCATGACTAATAAGAAAACAACAATAAGGCTAGAACCCTCTAGCTTATTCTCTAAATAAAGATCATCAATACTATAGGGCCAACCCATTATCTTGAATTCAAAATGGAACAACTCCAAGTATATCGGAATACTAATCCCAAAATCATCAAGGATCTCAAGGCATATCTACAAATCCAATGTATCAAGTACCAGATCAAAAATAGGAAAACCAAGATGCATCCATAAATAATATCCAAATCCAAAGTAACCAGTCTCACGATCAAGTTCATACGAATCCCACATAATAGTGCTCGGGAAAATAGATACAATCATGCTAAACCAAATCTTCCAAAATCCAAAGATTACCACATTCGGGATTCACCCATTAGAATCAAAGAAACATATCGAGTGAATACAAGGAATGGGACTAGCCACTAACACTAGTAAGCCACATTTTACTTTCTGTTGGCGACAGAAGACCGTTGATTTAAAAGTTAGTCATCCGTTGATCAGGCGGCTGACTAAAATACAACTCGACAGTCGCCCATTGCTAACTTGGTAGCAAAACTCATCCCGAGTCCAAAACACATTTTCAAGAAAAGATTATTGGATTCATAAGGAAACAACACAATTATGACACAGTTCATCAACAAAACAAGCTATAAGATGGGAAACATATATATGGAATGAGGAAAGGAATGAATAGCTCTCCTTGAGGCAAACACTCGCCGGAGACATACTTATGCAATTACTCACAAATATCTGGACCAAGGGTCCTACTACGCTTCCGGTGCACTACTCTGATTAAATAACTATTCTCTCGTCTAAAACGATAACTATGGTAATGTTTATCGATAATAGAACCTCAATGGTCCCCATGATCAACTCTCAACGATAACGATTAACAAACGGCTTCCCGTCGCTAACAACCCACTCAGAATCACTTGCCCTAAGAGGATAATACTCCACCTTGTACTCACGATAGAAGCAATTGCAACACTCATAACGCTAAAATGAATCCTCCCGAAGCAATTTAATGCAAAATGAACAAGAAACAAGGGTTTACTACATAATTGGATGATCTCTAATGCAGAATAATGCGAGACTAAGTCAAAGATACTTAAGTCACTCACCGAAATGCGTGTCTACCCATGAAATTAACCAGCGATGAAAATTGGACCTATACCTCTGATACCAACTTGTGATGCCTCGAATATCATTAAGAGGTTTACACCTCCGAGATTCGGTTAATCACGGAGCCGTACGACGACGGCGGGTGAAATGTATGAAAAATACAACTTCCAAGAAGTTTTTCTCATAAAGTCATAGTGTTATGATCCGGTCTAACTCCAGTTTCTATTCAACCATGGTGGTTCGTGGCATTCTAAATGATGATCCACACCTGATGAATTATAAGGATAGAGCATGGAAATTCAAAAGGAATTCCATAGAATTTCAAGACTCCTATATTATTTCCTTAATTATTTAGGAGTTTATTTTAGTTGTCTTATTTTATTATTCAATTAGGAATTAGATTAGTAGTTTCCTTTTTGAATAAGTTTTCTTATTATTTATTATTAATTTCTTTATTATATTAGGAATATTCTAGGAGTTATTATTTTTCTTTTATAAGTAGGAAATTGTTTCCTTTTTGAATTAGGAATAAGGCTTTGTTTCTCCTATTTAAAGGAGTTCTTTTCATTATATTAGAATAAGAGTTTTTTAATGGTTAATAGTATTGAGAGTTTTCTCTTTGTGTTTTCTAAGAACATGTTGAGCATGTTGAATTAATTAATTCAATTGTTCTTGACTTATCAATTAATTATCCACCAATTGATTGTGGCGTGTTCGATTATACCAAGGTTCACGCTTCTTTAAGCGTTGGGTTGAGATTTTCGCCTTCCATCTTTCGTGTGATTCCAAGGTTCTAATCTATTTATAGACTACGGGTCAAGGATCTATTAACCTGGCTAGGAAAGACGATCCGGGTTCGCGTAATTGGTATCAGAGCGTAGCTTCTACTTTTAGGTTTATATATATTTTTTTATTTTTTTGTTCTTGTTAGAGTTTCAATTCAATTTCAAAAAAAAAGGATACGATCAGATTTTTTTCCCAAATCCTACTGACCTACGGAAATCTGTCGATTTTCATACCTAAACGACCTCTGGTCGTTCTAATTTTTTGTGCAATAAAAGTAACTTTGTGTTCCGAACAACATATCTAAAAATTAGCCCGATCAAACGGTGCAATCAAAAGTTATGACTTATTTACGACAAGGTCAAAATAAATTTCGTGAAAGCCTAGTGTGCATGAATCTCCTAAAGATATCTATTGGTATGGGCAACATCATCACCTGGATTTGAGGACAAATCCTTCTTAAGAGGAGGGGAACGATACGGACAAGGCTAGCAAATAATCAAGCATGTGGATTAAAGCATACGTAGGCCCAAATCAAGTTTTCATGGGTCCGATTACAAGAGCTCGTGCAAGAAAATTCAAAGAAGATCGAATTTTAATTATTTTTAAATTATAGGACTTGTTTATTATTTTATTATTCAATTAGGATTAGGAATGTTTTCCTTATTCAATTAGAATTGTTTTAGGAATATTTCCTTAGTCAAATAGGATATTAAATTAGGAATATTTAGTCAATTAGGATTGTTTTTCTTTCCTTATTGTATTAGGATTAGTAATTGTTTTCTACACCCTATTTAAAGGGTGTCATTGTATTATTTTAATTAGAGAGCTATGGATTAATAAAATTGTGAGAGCTTTTCTCCTTTGTTCTTTTAGAACGTGTTGAACAAATTCGGTTTGTCCGTAATGTTCATTCAACTTATCAATTGATTCACCATCATCAATTTTGGCGTCATTCGCGTATACCAAGGTTCGCATCTTTCTATAGGTGTTGGGTCACGGTGTCCATCAGTCCATCTATCCTTATATACCAAGGTTCTTGCTTCTTTATAAGCAACAAGTCGCGGTGCCATTTAAATCTAATTGTAGAAATGGTCCAAGTTTATTAATTTGCTACGGTTTTCGTGTGTATCTATGTTGGGGTTCGCATAACCAATTCGTTGTGTTTGCGGGTTTCGTGCGATATCACCGTGGGTCGTATCAGTTGGTATCATAGGGTAGTTTGATAATTTATGGGGGAGTTTACTCAAACTTTGCTAGCACAACAATGATTGAGAAGTTGAAACTGCCTACGTTCAAGCACCCGTGTCCTTATAAGTTGCAATGGCTGAATGATAATGGAGTGATAAGGGTGAACAAGCAAGTGCTTCTTTCTCTTAGCATTGGGAAGTACAAGGATGAAGTTTTATGCGATGTGGTTCCAATGCAAGCCGGCCACATGATTTTGGGTCGACAATGGCAGCTTGATAGGCAAGTCAATTACAACGGCGTTTCCAATAAATACTCTTTCAAGATGAATGAGAGAACCATTACTCTTATTCCACTGTCACCAAAGCAAGCTCATGAAGATCAAATGAAGTTGTAAAAGGAGAGTGATAAAAAAAAAAGAGTGATCAAAAGCAAGAAAATAGTGAGGAAAAGAAAGAGAGTTGTGAGGAAGAGAAAGATAGTAGTGAGGCTAGTGAGGAAAAGAAAGAGTGTGAAAGAAAAATAAAAGAGATTGAGGTAAAAAAGAGAGAAAAAGAAAATTTAGTGATCGCTAGTGAGAATGAGTTTGAAAAAGACTTGAGTGAAGTAAGAGATATTGAGGCAAAAAAGAGTGAATTAGAGGAAGTATTTTCAAATACAAACAATTTTAATCTTGTTTTACCTATATCTGTTGTGTCTTATTTGCAGGGAATTGGAGATCAACACCAAGGAAAAGTTGACTTAGAACATCGAAAGCAAACTTTAGAGCAAGGTGTTGGTAAGCAAGTAGTAGTGGAGAAATTGAATAGCATGGCAATCGTAGAGCTTGCATGGTTCGAAAAGAATGTGGAGGTTAGGTGCAGCGAAAAGCAAGGGATTTCTAAGGCAGCCATGGAAGCGAGGAGGATCTTTGAAAAGGAAAGATAAGAGATTCTAGCCAAAGAACCGGATATGAAAGTTGACTACGTAGACTTCATTGGAGTGGACAAGTACGATTTCCATCCACAACATCAGCTAGGAAGTTTCTTCAACTAAAGATGATCGAGTTGAAGCATCGCCTCAAGTTCTATGAATTCCATTTGTCAAAGAAGACCAAGCAACAAACTGGTAGATGTGGGTTGAATCAAGCAATGCATAGCGAAGATTCGGGGACGAATCTTCTTGAAGAAGAGGGGTATGATATGATCCGGTCTAACTCCCGTTTCTATTCAACCATGGTGGTTCGTGGCATTCTAAATGATGATCCACACCTGATGAATTATAATGCTAGAGCATGAAAATTCAAAAGGAATTCCATAGAATTTCAAGACTCCTATATTATTTCCTTAATTATTTAAGAGTTTATTTTAGTTGTCTTATTTTATTATTCAATTAGGAATTAGATTAGTAGTTTCCTTTTTGAATAAGTTTTCTTATTATTTATTATTAATTTCTTTAATATATTAGAAATATTCTAGGAGTTATTATTTTCCTTTTATAAGTAGGAAATTGTTTCCTTTTTGAATTAGGAATAAGGCTTTGTTTCTCCTATTTAAAGGAGTTCTTTTCAATGTATTAGAATAAGAGTTTTTTAATGGTTAATAATATTGAGAGTTTTCTCTTTGTGTTCTCTAAGAACATGTTGAGCATGTTGAATTAATTAATTCAATTGTTCTTAACTTATCAATCAATTCTCGACCAATTGATTTTGGCGTCTTCGATTATACCAAGGTTCACGCTTCTTTAAGCGTTGGGTTGAGGTTTTCGCCTTCCATCTTTCGCGTAATTCCAAGGTTCTAATCTATTTATAGACTACGGGTCAAAGATCCATTAACCTGGTTAGGAAAGACGATCCGGGTTCGCATCACATAGTTAAAGCCACATTGAGTTTAAAATTTCTTTTTACAAAATTCTGGCATGTGGAGTCTGTATTCTTGATAAACCAACATGTGAATAGTAATACTAAATTTCATACAAACTTTTCTCATTCAATCACAGTATAAATCAACTCCACATATAAAACATTTTACCAAAATTCCATTTGAAATATAGAGTACATCAAATGCATAAACCAGTTCTTATCATACATATATACATTTACATATAATCCAATTTACATACAACTCAGTCCTTATCGTAAGGACTAGAAATAGTCGGTACTCCAGAGGTATCTAGAATATAGAATCACGCGCCACCTCGAAATCGCACCTGCAAAACTGTTTGGAAACGGGAGTGAGCCAAAACCGGGCTCAGTGGGAACTAATATAAGTTTTATATAGAAAATACATGCTGGAAGGAACATGCGTGTACACTTTTATACAAAATAAGACCTTAGATATTAGTAATGTTCCATATATATAAATAACGCAATGCAAGGCACCCATAGCATGTCTAACCTAATCGCTAGGATACCGTTCCTGGTACTTACTTGGATGCTACCCGAACAAGCTAATTTAGTCCTATCTCTTTAGCCCGCTTATAACTTGTGTCCATGAAGCTCATGGTTTAACGAGGTAGTATAATATATATATATATATATATATATGTATCATGTAACTAAGGTCATTAACTTCTTAAGGTTCGTTATGATATGGCAATTATTAGTTTCTACAATACTAATTCACATCACTATGCTCATCATTTAGTATTTCAACCAGAGATATAATTGCAACCATAATTATTACAATAATCAAGTAAGGGTCAACATCCTCATATATCTAGTATAATGCCTCAAGCTTACACCCCGCGGTCACTAGGCTTAGAGCATCGGTTCCCGAAGGACCCCAAGCTCTAAACTAATCATGTCTCCTCTAAGTGAGCAAACTGCCCAGGGACTCGGTCCTTACTTGTAATTCATTTGGAGATAAACCCACGCAAGACATTTTCCTTGGGACAACACTTCAAATACATAACAAGAAGAACACCCCTACAAGCACGTTCCTCCGAGGATGGAACTACCTTAGGATCTTTCACCTAAGTGTAGGGAAACTACTTCCCGAGACACACAGTCTCGTTGATAGAACCACACGAACTAATCCGCAAGCTAGGGAAGCTATTAAACACATGACAACGAATACTCATCCGCGGAAAGGCAATATACATCAATATGATAACATAACAAGCGGCTACCACCGCACTATACTGGGTAGCCCTTTCCCTTGTCCGCTTTGGGTGGCTCCACTCTAGTTACAACGAGTACTCTCAATCATAGCGGCTCCAACCGCTGCGGCTACAACCGCACTCAATGGGCTACAACCCAATCATAAAGTAGGGCTACAACCCTCCTTGGAAAGGCTACAACCTTACAATTAATGTCCACATAGATAATTGGCCAAAACATCAATCAAGAACATGTATGTACAACATAGATGTCCTAACATCATTATCAATATCATTCTACCACAAGTGTTCACATCAATATCAATATATCCATTTCATCATTGATATATATATATATATATCACAAGCCCACATAATGTATCACACATGTAGAAATCGGGTAAACATGTCATTCACATGGCATGAATAATGAAATTCATTTCTTTAGCCTTATCGTAATATTAATAATCAAGTCTCATGACCAATAAACTTCTTATTGCTTCCTCCTGATTACGAATGTATTTTATAAGCTTAACTAAAGCCATATAAGTTTAATTATTCTTCTGTACTGATGTCGCCACGTCCCACGTGCATTACAAAAACCAATAGTGTAATTCATATGTTTTATACTCTACATTAGTAATTACCGCATTTCTTGTCATACTAGGGCCATTCATCATCACTCTTGTAATTCCTACATCATTCATGTCTCATTGTGTAGTTAACATGAGATGTACTTAGTTATAATTATAATTGAAAGGGCATCAAGTCTCGACACCACATAAGGTGTATTATGCGTAAATTTAAGCCGCTATGAGTATCTCACATACTACAACATTGTTCTAGCAAAGCTGCATACTAGTCTGGAGGTTTTACACCTAGTCTGCATAGTTACATTACGCTAGTACTCCTCAACAGTCACCATGTGACCTACACCCTACCAACCCGCACATATAAGTCATTTCGGGTGTAATGATAACGATTATATGCAATATATAGTCCACAAACTTCATTTACATATGTATCTCAAAAGTTAGCGAAGACTAGTATACGTTCCATGAGGGGTTTTGTGTCCACACTTATGATTACGACTAAATATGTGTATTTCTTTCTCTAATCATGTTTATTAAGCATTAACTAGCAATTATCCACCATTAATCCAAGGTCAAACAACCCAAAATCAAGTGCAAGCATTAAACCATAGGTTTTGTACCAAAACCCCCCAATTTGTATCTAGCATTAAATGCAACACATAAGTTGAGAAAACAAGTTAAATATTATTGTTCCCACCTCGTATGATGATTTTCCACAAGTTTTAAATGCTAATTAAAGTGATGATGCCACAATCTCGAAGCCCCAGCTTTGCCTTATGCAGCCATAGAGGAAGAAGAAGGTAGGAGATGATGAATAGTGGAGGATATGAATATTTGGAGCTCAAATCTTATATCAAGGTGAAATAGCCACTCAATCTCTCAAGAATCTCACCCATTTCTCCCTCTAGAACCCTCTAAGTGTACATGGAAGTGTATGGGTCGGATTGGGTGTTTTGTGTTGATAAATAATGAGAAAATGGGGTTTAAAGGGGTTAAAATTCGACACACAAGGCTCCAAGATCGATCTTGGACCTCCCAAGATTGATCTTGGGAGCTCTCAGCCGAAGCTTATTTCACAACACTGACCGTTGTTGGTATTTTGGTCATAACTTCTTGCTCGGAACTCGGATTGGGTGATCTTTATGTCTACGGAAAGATAAATCAAAGATTTAAAACTTCCTAAGAGGAAGTATCCCCAAATTCTGGATGTAAAATTCTCAGAAATCCTCCGAAGACAGCGTTCTGCCGAAGCACTACCGAATGACCAGATTATACTAATCGGCTTACTTCGAATGCTGTTTTGACCTACGAGGAGTGCAAATTGGATTTCGGTCAAAACATAAAAGTTGTAGAATGGTATGAAACCTAAACATAGGCACAAACGGCGTCTAAATCAGATAAGAAACAAGAAAGTTATGATTCCCCAAAGTTGGCTAAAAACAAAAAATCGCGTAAAACCAAAACTTACGATTTAAGAGCCAATATTGATTCGGACCACCCAAATCACTAAACAATCACTCATACGAGTGTAAGTGGACTGGTATGACTAATAAGGAATGCTAGAACACTATGAGACTCCTCAATATAAGATTTCACCACCCAAGGTGAAATTTATGAACGAATGAAAGCAACTACGAGGAAACGGAAGAACGGTGTGTTACAATATGGGCCAGGCCAATTGTTCAATAAAAGAAAGTCCCAACAAAGCCCAAGCTATCTTAGCACCTAAATTAATCTCCAGTGGCCCACAACTAAAGCCCATTAAAATTAAGGAGACCTAGCAAGTATAAAAATACCAAGCCAGCAGCTAACAGTGGGAGGTCGAGCCGAGCATCTACTTTTTTCTTCTTTCTGTCGATTTTTTCCTTTATTTAATTTTGTTTTTTTGCCTCTTTTACTTTTTGTTCTTTTAAAGACCTTGAAGATTTGAAGTGTGTTTAATTCTTTAATTTAATACTAAGTAAGTATTCTTTAATGTTATTATTTTATGTTTACTTAATTTTATCTATATTAGCGTAAATTTGTGCTAGGGTTAGGATGAGTATATTTAGTTGATTTCCTTGCACATGTTCATGCCAATTGGCTCTACTACTTTAATGCTTTAATGTTAAATACAATTCTTTCTATTGGATACCCGTTTTAATTGACAAAAAATAAAGTTGGATTCTCCTTATTTTTGTTAGATTCACCTTATGATTTGTTAAGAGAAGATATAGGGTGTGTTTTGATGGATATAGTGAGTGTTTTGATTTTATGTATTAGTTTGGCTGTGAAAGAATTATAATTGGGTTTTATAAATTACTTGAACTTGAACGATTTTATTTTCCGCATCTAATAGAGTCGAGAGATCAAACTAGTGCGAGATAAGAGTAGAGTTGATGTGCATGAATATTTATGAATATGATATTAAATATATGACTCCAAAATTCTAGTTAATTAATTCATTAATTTTATTATCTTGCTTTATACTCCCTCCGTCCCAAATTGCTAGTCCTTCTTTCCTTTTTTGGATGTCCCAAAATAAATGTCCACTTTCCATAAAAGAAAAATACATACCTATTTTGCCATTTTGTACTTTCACTTTTAAAGTAAAAGTTTTGAATAAAGTAAAGGGTAAAAAGGGAAAGTCAATGTAAATTAAGCAAAAAGTGCAATGATGATGTTAGGTCTTTAATAAGTTGGATTCCCCAAATAGGACTAGCAATTTGGGACGGAGGGAGTATTATTTAATTTAGTTCCATTAATTTAGTTTACATACTTTACTTTATTTTATTTTATTTTCTTTATTTAATTTGTTTGATTTGCATTAATTATTCTAGGCTAGATTAGGAGTTTAGTGAATCATTAGCAAGATAATTATAAATATATTGTTTGAGTCTCTGTGGGATCGACCTCCCTTACACGCTACACTATAAATTGATTCATGCGCTTGCGAGTATTAAAATTTATCACCACAATGCCTCATGTATATAAAACTAAGGCCGTTAGTGTTTTATGATATTTCTCAAGCCATGTAGTCAAGCTAAGCATTGATTATCCTACTTCTAGTTCACCTAGTATATGATTACGGATCTCCTAGCTATATACAATCACGGCCAAGGCAACCTATGCCCCATCAACTATGTTCACTACATTATTATAGAGTATCGAGATTGTATTCTCGTTCTTAGTGCCTACCATATTCCATATAAGGAGCTAGACTCAAGGGTTATTGCGTATCACTCCGCCCTAGTGGCTTATTAGTGCAAATAGCATAAATAATGCTCAACAATAGCATCTAATGGTATGCACATGTATATTTATCGTTAATAACCTGTAATCCACCACTAATTATGTACAAATCCAGAAATCCCCAATTTTATGGTTCATACCCCTAGTTACCAAATGGGTATGATGTGTAAATGCAAGTATATGGCTCATAGCATGGTGAGAATTGATAATACATGACACATAAGTTATAATCTATCTTTACACACCACTCATTCAGCCTTAAACCAACCCAACCCTCTTGCTCATCACAAACCTAGAGTTTTCACGAAAAATTCCCATTTTTGTATGAAATCTTTAATACAACAACAATAGTTTAAAATAAATTTATAATAGTGTTCCCACCTTATAGAAGCTAAAACCACTAGTTTAAGATGCGTAGACACCGAATCACAAACCCCTAGCTCAAGCTCAAACTCCCATGGTGGATGGCCGAGGTTGAAAATGATGACTAGTAAAAGAGAAGGAGATTTGGAAGGTTTGGAACCTAAATCTTGGATGGAGGATGAAAGATGTGTTGGTTCTCCTCATTTTCTTTCTTTAGAACTTTCTTTATAATGTGGGAGGTGTGTGTGTGTCAAAATGGGTGCTAAACGGGTTTAAAAGGGTTTAGAACTCGTCAAATTTGAACCCCATGATCGATCACGAATCAAGAAAATGCCTACTAGAGGACCATGATAGATCACGGAAGTTACTGCACCAACACCTGACTTTTTAAGCCCAAAATGGACCTCGAAATGGTCGAATTTCAACTCAGCCAAAACAAGAAACTTGTAAAGGGGAAAGAAATGAAGACTTGGCCACAAATAGAGAGTCATTTGGAAATAAGATGAGAAAGTTATAGCCTCTTGTTGTGGATATTTTATATAATCGCAAGTACACAAATCAGATACTAGTAAAAATTAAGCAAGAGCGATGTCGAAACTTAGGGACTTGACAGATAGAACGTATGAATTTCTCTCACTAACTCTAATTAAGCAAGGGTAGGATGATTTATCAACTCAAAATACGAATAAAATAATAAAATACTTGAAAAATAATTAATCAATTAATAAAATACTAGGGTGGCGGAGCCATATATTTGATGTTATGTTCTTAATATTCATGTCCAATAAACTCTACTCTTTATCTCGCACTAATTTGGTCTCTCGACTATATTAGATGTGAAAAATAAAATCAATTAAGTTCAATTAATTTATAAAATTTAATTATTAATTCTTCCACAGCCAAACATATGTATAAAATTAAAATACTCATTATATCCGTCAAAACACACCCTATATCCGCTTTCAACAAATCATAAGGTGAATCTAACAAAAAATAATGAAAATCCAACTTTATTTTTATCAATTAAAATAAGCATTCGATTGGAAGAATTATTTTTAAAATTGAAGCATTAAATTGATAGAGTCAATTGACATGAATACGTGTAAGAAAATCAATCAAATATACCCATCCTCAATTTTAGAAAATAATATCACTTACTTGAATATGCGCAAATATATTAAAAAAATAAATTTAATTGAAATTATAGTTATCCACAAAACATTCCATCATTAATCCCAATAGAAGACCATAAAAAAAAAGTGACTCAGCAGAAGAGGAAAAAAAAATAGACAAGAACAATGTTTTCTCGATAATCGGGCCTCGGAAGAAGAGAAAAAAAAAATTGCAGTTGTGACTGGCTGCTATCGAAAACCGTGTGGAGAACAACATAAATAAAATCAATTTTCCATCCTTCAATGGCCCTAGCTTTCTAGGCTTATGGGTCGGTCAATTGGGTTCCCTCTCTTTTATAATGGAGATAATAGCTTAGGGCGTAAATAAACTAAATGGACTTAGCTTTAATTAGGCAAGGTTGCTGGTAGTGGACTTGGGCTATTATTTATAAAATAAGTCCATCTTCATTAAAATAATCTATTTTCGCTAAAATTAATATTTTGGTGCATTGATCATATTTTGATTATAAATTTGCGCTCTGAACTCTATTGATGCAGGATTTTCATCCACACGTAGATAACTCAAAGATTTAGAACTTTTTTCTTGGATTTTTCTTCAAATTCCGTACGGATTAGTACCAAAATTTTCTTAAACACATGCGTTGTGCGAAGCTAATTTTTTTCTTCATTCGAAAACTTCTTGATTTAATTCCAAACACCTGAAAAGCTCTAAAAATATAACAAATGTAATAATATATGCTCTCCAAAGTATATAGTAATGGACTACAATGTACCAATTTATTGGCACATCACCTTTCAAAGTTGGGCAAAAATCGATGAATCACGAAAAGTCGAAACACGCGATATACACCTCGGTTTCAATCCAAACCACCTGAATAACTAAATGATCGTTCCAATAATCTTAATATATCTAATGTGACATGTTAGAGGTATCAGGTCAAATGTGAAAGGCTCGGGACCCAATGCTCTTGCTCTAACGGCAAGTAAGCCTTAACCGAGCTTAAGAGAAAGTTAACGCGAAAAATGGAACACGGGGTATTACACAACGATTAAATTAAATGACTTAACTTCTCACCAAAACATTAAGTTGCTTCGAACAAGAGTTACTATAAATAACGTGTTTAATAGTTTTTAAGATGGTATCAAGGTGTCGTTATTTGCCAAGTATAAGGTTCAAGCCTTTCTAACTATCATCCCACATCTATCTAGCCACTTCTCAAACTATTTGATCTCCACAAGATGAGGTCGAGTGTTTGTATGATATATATTGTGGTGCCACTTTATAATAGCTCAACTCTAACGTATAAATATTTTGAAAAGGAAGCTCTAACTCTTAGAAAGTGAGCCCAAAGTGAAATATCATTATATATATATATGGGTTTGAAAATTAAAATATAAATTGATGGCTAACAAAAGAATTCAAAAGAAAGGAAAAGAATAAATGAAACTACTTAGAAACTAAGCTAAAAAGAAGCTTAGCTCCGAAACACTACAAATAAAAAAATGATAAACTATTTTGTAATTATAAATGAATTGGAATAAGATAGAAAGAAGATCATAAATTTAAAACTAAAGTGTGTTAGGAAAAATTTAAACATAATAAATATTCATAGATACATGCATATTTTCTACTGTTATATGTGATACATTAAATAATCATGTTTTGAAAAACGAGACTAATAATTCCATGAAAAAGAAAGTAGTTGGAATGTCCATTATAAAATCCAAAATATAAAATATATATTAAATATGGACTCTAACTTAGACATTAGAAATAATTAAACATGTATCTATCTATATATTAAATTGTGTGTATACTTGTCTATCTGAAAAAAAATGACGATATATTTAACTATGCATTTTTTTAAAATTACAATGACAATATTCATGCATTTATGTATAATGAAAAAATATCCAAAGAATATTCTTTTCATTGCGGGGCTTTTGTTTTCATTGTGGGGCTTTTGTTTGAAATTTGGGGTTGAAGTATAGTCTCTAAATTAAATATACAGAAAATTAAATATCTTGTCCTTCTCACAAAAGAAGTCTATAACACCTTGGAGTTTATTATATCATCCAAATTTGATAAGGGATGTGCGCCATTTTGTATTCTCATGGCTTGTGGTTGCAGATCCTGCAAGACCCAAGTCAATTGCAAAATTACAAAGTTAGTAGTCTACTCTAGATGCGTAATTGAGGGTACGTGTTTTTGTTTGGATATACTAAGTAAGAATGGGATTCGAATTTCCAAGCTGGTGTCAAGTATTTATTTTATAAAAGTATTATGACTTTATCACTTATTTGTCTCTTAATAATTTACAGGTGTGAGATTACATTATAAACTTTAAATGTTATTTACTTATTTATTAAATGTGACATTCATAAATAAATTAAATAAATAAATTTTTCAGATTTATTTTTCAAACTTCAGATCTAATATTTGTATTTAACATTTAACATTTAGAAAATGAA
Source organism: Lonicera japonica (assembly GCA_021464415.1). Taxonomy (NCBI): domain Eukaryota; kingdom Viridiplantae; phylum Streptophyta; class Magnoliopsida; order Dipsacales; family Caprifoliaceae; genus Lonicera; species Lonicera japonica. The sequence continues at coordinate 188,750 of JAKCWG010000785.1, read as the reverse complement.
ACAAAGGACACCTAAATTTCTATATAATGGTCCTTTCTATTATAAGTTACTGATGGCAAATATCCTCATATATTTGGGTCGATCTACGCATAAAACTATTCATGAAACGGCAGGGATGAAGTCTTGTAATCGAGGAAAGGAGTGACAATGGAAAGAAAAACTATTTTATACATGTATTCAAGGATAAGGACTTAGTCCCAGCTCAATATAGAACCGAACAAATTAAATTTATTTTTATATTAATATATTATTTATGAATTTGTTAAGTATATACTGAAGCATAGTATAATAATAGATATTTTGTGTTAAATGTTATTTTTCATGACCAAATAAATTGTAATAAAATAAATATAAAATTTAATTTAATTTATTTATAATTGTAATATGAATTTCCCGTAAGAATTAAAACTCGTGAGGGACATGGGGATTGAAATTCCCCACTTCAATAACCAGCCAGGATAAAATTTGCAGATATGGAGAATAAAAATTGAAACCATGAAAGGGATGGGGATCACATACCCATACTACTCCCGCTCCAGCACGCCCTGCGCAATCACTATCCTTTAACATAAATGAATTGTGTATATAGATCAGCCACACACCGCTAGCGAAAAATAGTCAAGATGCGAAAGCTAGTTCGGACACTCCGTGGGGTACCCTCAGGGTGTCCAGACCATGTTCTCGGATCTTAATATAAAAAAAGATTTACAGATCACCTATAAAATTTTATTTTATTTTTAATTTCAAAATAGTATATATATTAATATACATACATACATACATACATACATACATACATACATACATATTAAAAATTTTAAGTAAGGACCACATTTAATTATTAATCTGTACGGATTGAAACCTTTTAGGGGGCAAAAAATTCAACCATAAAATAAATTAACAAAATATTTAATATATTTATATATATATATATATATGTCCAGAAATGCTCATATATATACACATCAAATTTTTAGACAAAGTATAGCCACAAACTTAGTAGGCGCGGAAATTACTCTTGATATTTGTAGACTTGAATTGTGTATTGATGCCGTGGTATCCCGTTTCATTCAATTTCTCTTGATATAATAATATACTCAGCCCCACATATTTGTACTTGAAAGATAGCTTAATAATATAGTGGGCTTATCCATTTAACGGTTATTGCACAAAAAAATTAGGGTCCGTTCGGTAGCGTTTTTAGAGACCCGTTTTTGTGTTTTGAGTTCAAAAACGGATAAAAAATGCGTTCGGTGGGATATTGACAAAAACACGAAAAACATTTTCGGAAAACGAATTCAAGTTTAAAGCATAAAACGCAAAAACGCCAAAATGATGTTTTCACCATTTTCAGTCTTGCAATCTTCATTTTCACTGTTTTCGTTCTCGGAAAATTCATTTTCTCATTTTCATTTTATGAAAACATTCTTGGAAAACATTCTCCGAAAACGTTACCGAACGGGCCCTTGGTGTTTTTCAATTTCTATATTTATGTGATTTTTTCTTATCATTTAACCGTGATATTTGGTTAATGTTTTGACTTGAGTTTTTAAGTTGAATTTTTAAAATATGGTGTTTGGTAGAATTTGGAAGTACGTTGAAAAGTGAGTGTTTTCAATTTCTATATTTATGTGATTTTTTCTTATCATTAAGTAACTACTACAAGAATAATTATATACTTTTTGTTTTAAATTAAATGATGCACGTAACTAAATAAAAAGTGTTAGTTTAAAGAAAAAGAACCAAGTATTTCATTCTGAGATAAAATATAAAAACAATATAGCTTTTCAAGTTTCATGGAATGTGGTTTATTACTAAATTTAAGAGTGCATTTTTACAAATCATTAGTTCATCCTCAGCGGTGATGCTAACAATGTAATGTAAAAGTAGGTATTTAGCCTATCAGTTTGATAAAATATGCAGCGGCAATGATAAAATTTATACTATGTGACACAATGTGTGTCGCCCAAGGAGCATTGCCATGAGATGACACGATGTGTGTCACCCCTAGTATGATTTTTTTTTTTTAGAAAATTAGTCACAGGTCCAATATTTTTTGAACAGATCTACTCAAGGATAAGGAATTTTGAACTATTGTTTAAGATCCAATCTTTTGGAATAAGGACGATTTTATGCCTAAAGGACATTGGACATTTTATTTTTTGATATTTTTAATTATGATGATATTATTATTTTCATGTATTTTGTCAATGTTACCCTTTTTTATATATTATTTTAATATTCTACATTTTCAACATATAAATATTAACAAGAAAGTAAAAATAATAATACTAATGTATTAATTGATAATTGCTACTAACTAATTAATATTAACAAATCTTGCCCATAAACCAAACACCCCAAATCTTGCCCACAGTAAATTATCCTAAACCGTGGCCATGCAAACCCAAGCCTCCCTTTTCACCCCCACCTCTATCCACCCCCAAATTCAAACCCTCCCCTTCCATCTCATTCACCCCTAAACCCCTCCTTTACTCCTTACACACAGCGGTCAAGGAAAAAGTTGCGACACCCACAAAAAAAGCATTGGTTGGATTCATTGGCATCATGTAGGTAAAGCCTCGCTGATGATAGCCTTCGGTGGTAATGCATTGTTTGACTCTTTGCTGGATGATCTTGTCCTTTATATTCTCTATGAATTCAAGTTCATACGGAAAAAATCAAACTACAATTTTTCTTTGCAGAAATGAAAAAAAATATAATTTGTTAATTTACAATGAAACAATTATAAAAGAGATAATTTATGCAACTAAACGAGTCCACAAACATTATTTAAGGATAGTTGTATTGTCAGAATAAATATGGCTACTACCTGAGCAATGTACTACAATGAAAGCATATTGTACAACTTCGTATTCCAATATTTTCCATGTTAAAGCAACATTTGCTTTGGTAATATATGTGTCACCTAGGCAAGGCAATGGGTTGGGTTTGGCCAAACCCAAACCTAACCCGTCTAAATAAAGGCATGACTTAAGCCTGGGCGGGTTCTACATTTGAAACTTGAAATATGTTCGTCAATTTTTTATACTCTTTCTTTTTTCTCAATTTGAATACAATATACGTACTTATATTTACTGGTTGACTCTAAAGAAAATAGTCATGACTTTAAGAAAAAGAACCTATTTCGAGTGATAAACGGACAAATTTTTTCATTAAAACTGGTAGAAATAATCTCTATAATGAGTAGATCATCATTACAATCTTTTCCCAAAAAAACAATTTGGAAGTGGGTTTACAGAAAAATGAGAATATATATTTTCAATTTTGGCCAGTAAAATTATAAATAGTTATCTCACTAACTTGAAATTGATTTTTTTGATGAAAATTGGTGGAGATTATCTACTAATTATAGAGATTATTTTCACAAAGTTTCAAGAAATAATTTTTCCATTTACCTCTCGAAATGGACTATATTTCTTTTTTGTAAATGGACCATCCTCTTTGAGGGGTCGATTGATTTTCAAGGCGTTTTGCGAAATCTTAAAATTAGATCCTTTTACATAATACGTAGATAAATACACTATAAAAATATATCATAATTATTATGTAACTTTATAGCAAAAAGAGTTGTACATTGACATTGAAGGTTTTCTTCTTCTTCTTCAAGAAAGTTTTTGCTATGTATAAAAATTTACTTAATTACCCCTCTTGCATATTAAACAATATGTATATCTTTGCATAAAAAATCATATACAAGAAAAACAACATTCTAAAATTTATTTTATGTTTCTTCTACCAATTAGGTGCAATGATAAATGTGATCACTAGTATCTTAATACCTGTCATCTCATATTCATCTTCATTCAATAGATAAGATTCTTAATCTAGACTTTCTTGGAAGGAACATAATGGAATGATTTTGGTTAGATTTTTTTTTTCCAAAAGTGAATCTATTTGATACTCACACATAACGTTTAAATAGGGGCATTAACCCAATTAATAGCTATTTGATGCAGACTAATGACCTACTTCTTTATTTCTATGAAGAATATATTAATTTGATGTAGACTAGTTGACCTAGTCGACTGAATTTAAACTGGCAAAAATATTATACCTTGTAACATTAAAGGGCAAGTAATAACAAAATTTCTAATTTTTTAGATATATCTTAGAGTTTAACGTATTGGAAATAGTACCACAATATATATTATGCTAATGCCTTGCTCAAAGTTTTGATGAAACTTTTCATTATACCTAGGATATATAATTAATATCTCTGAACTCCCGCATATAATTTAGAGTCGACAGACAATTATAATTTTTTTTAGTCCACAAACATTAAGTTATTTTAACTTAATTAGATATTAGGGTGGCTTGTGATTTGATTAAATTGTAGGCCGACTAACAACTAGTCTATACCAAAATAAACGAAGACCAAAAAATTCTTCTTTGATTTTATTATGGCTGACAGTGGAATTTGATTCCATGAAGATGGGCATCAAGGAAAGTAAATAAGGAAAGTGCATCTTAACACATGCTTTGTCATATTCAAGTCCATTCAACATATCATATGAAGAATCTTGACCAGACTTTCTTAGAAGTAACAAAATCGAATGACTTTGTAGTAACAAATATTTTTCCACATATACGTTTCGTTGTTTGAGGCCCACACATGAACGTATAAGTAGGGGCATAAACCCATGTAACACTGTACTAGTTATTTCGTTGTAGACTAATTGACCAAGCTATTGCCTGTATCTAAACTAGCCAAAGGTTATCATACCCTATAATTTTAAAAGATAAGTAATAAAAAAAAACTCGCAAAGGAATTTTTTTTGAAATTTATCCTTAAAATATTTCTAAGTTAGAGATTAATGTATTGGGAAGTGCACCACAAAAAAAGTGACTTTTTGGGACGTTTTCCACTAACGCCGTGGTATGTAACCAATCGCGTCATTTGTATACTTGCATCACAAAATTTTGCAGTGTTTTATACAAATGTCGCAAAATTTTATGACACAAGTGTACGAACAACATGATTGGGTACATACTATGAAATTTTCAGAAAACTTAATCAATGGTTAAAAAATAAAACTTGTTTTGTATGGTGAGATTCGATACATTAGTTAATGATTCTCAAAAGGAGGAAAGCTGACTCTTAGTTAGGATATTCCAATATAAAATAGTGAATTCTTAATTTTCAACTGAGGATATTCGAAAATCAAAATAAAATAATTACTTTCATATTTATTTAATTTAGAGTTCTAGATTTTACGTTGTCTACCTTAAACTCCTGCATATAATTTAGAGTCTACATAAAATTCTAATTTTATTTTTAATATTTTATAGTCCACTAACATTAAATTATTTTAACTTGGATATTAGGGTGGCTTGTGGTTTGATTAAATTGTAGGCCCACTAACAACTAGTCTATACAAAAATCAACCGAGACCAAAAAATTCTTCCTCGATTTTATTATGGCTAACAGTGGAATTTGATTACATGAAGATGGGCATCGAGGAAAGTGCATCATTAGCTTTAGGTAATAAGCAAAACATTGTACTTGTTTTTTTTAAAAGAATTGAAGCAATAAATCAACAATTCACCCGTGTTTGTTTAGCTTTTAAGCATTTTTCTATGCTAAAGATTGTATTTGATTATTTGATAATGGTATGGAAGGAATTAATTCAAAAACAGTTGAAATGTATTGATTATGTCGGGACATTCTAACATCTCCTTTGAATAATAATTTCGATAAATAATGATTCTTGAAACTAGACATGGATAATGTGTTCTTGAAAATTTCTCTTATTAACTGCAAACAATTGTTTCAAATTATCCATTGGATGAAAATGAGAATAGAGAGTAAGATTTCCAAAATATCAGGTGTGTTTAATAAAAAATAAAATAAAACAAAAAAGTTATGTCATTTTTGGAAAGCACTACTAAATTTTTTGAGAAGTTGGTAGAAGTAATGAACTGACTTGGTTAAATGGTTTGTTACATTTTCGATTTTTCCAAAGATCCCAATTCTTTAGGTAGGAGATAAGAAAAAAAAAATTGATGAAAAAGGTCCAAAAAATAGAAAACGTCTTACAAAATTTAATAGTGTTTTAAATTATTTTCCTAATTTTTTCTTATAAAAAAAACCCCTTAATGATGATTTCCAAATCCATTAGGTGCTTTCTATGCCATGTTTTGTGCCTTTGCATTGTTTATTCTCACTTTTTGCTTGGTATGATACTATAACAACTAGTTTATTCGAAAATATTGAATCATACCCAACCAGATAGTACGTCAGGGCAGGCATATGCCAAATGCCCTTGCTTCATCGACAGATACACGACTAGATAGATCCGCATATCTTCTTTCATCATATCTTGCAGAGGTAGTTCTTAGCCTCCTGCGCCTAGTTTTCCTCTCCTTTCTTAAGAACATAACTAAATCCTTTCATTCCAAGTTATTTTAGTATTTTCATATTTTTATAAGATTAAATATTGAATTAACCATTTACCAACGTAACTCAAGGCCTTTTTGTTAACCATTTTCAATTAAATTTACAACTGACTAGTGCAAACTATTTTAATTTGGCCATTGATGATTAAACACGAGTCCATCAATTATTTTTTAATTATTCGGGGTTATCAATGCAAAGTGGATTCGTGATTATTCGAGTCATTCGGTTCATGTTACGGTGGGAATTTTTATTTTGGTCTTGATATAGAGAGTATTTAACTAACTTGTTACTTTAACTATTTCCGGTTTCCATATTGACTTTTACACAATTTTTTTCACCAAGGTACACCTTAAACTTATATTTTTAGTCATTTTGACACTTATATAATTTTATCCATTGCACACGGTGTAAGGAGCAAAGTCACAAAATTCCTCTCAACTTTCATTGCCCTTCAATTTTGACCAATTATTCTTTGATTTATCCCCTAAACTATATATATTGTTTAAAATGGTTTTTTAAATTAAAATCTTCCTTCAAAAATAGTAAGATTAATTACTTTTAAAAAAAAATTTCATTTTTGATTCTTTTTCTAATACTTGTTTGTTTCCGGGAAGCTTTCCTGGAGAAGAAATGTTATGGGCTATTTGAAAATTCAGAACGCTATTTTTTTTTCTAAAATGTAGTATTTTTTTTCACGTTTAATAATGGATCTAATAAATGGATCAATTATATAACATTTTAGTGTATGGTTAAAATTGCATAAAACTAAATCAAAATTTTCTATTAATTAACATTAATTAAGGATATATTTATTGTCATAGTAAATATGGCTACTACCTAAGTACTGTACTACAATGAAAGTATATTTTACAACTTCTTATTCCAATATTTTCCATTTTAAAGCCATATTTAATTTGGTAATATATAAACGTCAACTAGGCATGGCAATGGATTGGGTTTGGCCAAAACCAAACCTCTCCCATCAAAATAAAGAACCCACCAAAGCCTCAGTGGGTTCTACCTTTGAAACTTGAACCATGTTTGTCAATTTTTGATACTCAATTTTTTTCTCAATTTGAATACAATATACATACTTATATATACAGACCGACTCTAAAGAGAACAGTGATGACTTTAAAAAAAAAAAGAAAGAAAGACAATCTATTTCGAGTGATAAGGCTCTGCATCTAATTAATAAGGTTGGGCCATGTGTCGGTGCCGAGCATCCCTGTATATATATAGAAAGATGTTCTTCTAAGGATATGTCCTTTTTTTCTTAAAATAAGTAAAAAAAATGGCTTAAAAGAGTCCGAATATTTTTTAAAAAAATGCAATAATTTCAACGTAATCCAAAGTTTTTTTTGTTTTTTTGTTTTTTACAATCAATTAGTACATTCATTAATTGTTATACCAAGAAAGAAGTTTATAATTTCTTTCCAAGCCCCCTACCAAATCCATATTAAATCTACGAAAGACTTTTAAAAAATTCAGTCTACTCAAAATTAGTGCATGGGTCCACAAATGAACAATAGCTACGGTGCATAGTTAATTGAATTCATATAACATAGTCTAGTCAAAATTAGTGCATGTATGGGGTCAACCAATGAACAAAACCCAATGCTTCATAGTTAATTGAATTCCTATATAATGCCCTTCACAATACATGAATTCTAAGTGCATAACAAACACTTACAAATCTCTTTTATTAATTATTGAGACAATGGCAGCCATAACAGCCTTGCTCAAAGTTACGACCCTTCTCGTCTTTTTCATTGCCCTTCAAGCTTTCAAATTGTATGCAAATGAGAGCAATTTCTGTGGGGTGCGGTGCACTGAGAAGGAAAGGAGAGCCCTTCTCAAATTCAAGGAAGGTCTAGAAGATCCTTCTGGATTTCTTTCTTCCTGGGTTGGCCACGATTGCTGTTGGTGGAAGGGCGTTGGCTGCAGCAACCTGACAGGTGAAGTCATAAAGCTTGATCTTAGCAACCCCAACTGTTACTGGGAATATTTTTCCTCGTGTTTGGGTGGTAAGCTAGGTCCTTTAAATGAATTACAACATTTGAATTACCTCGATCTCTCTTACAACACTTTCAGTGGAATGATTCCTTCTCATCTTGGAAATCTATCAAACTTAAATTACCTCAATCTCTCTTACAGCACTTTCAGTGGAATGATTCCTCCAGATTTTGGAAATCTGTCAAACTTACACGTCCTTGACCTCCATTCAATTTATTATCAGGTGACTTGGGTCTCTGATTTGAATTGGCTCTCAGGTCTCTCTTCTTTAAAATTCCTTGACTTGACACGTGTGAATCTTAGTTTGGCAACAAATCACTGGTTGCAAGCTGTCAACGTGCTTCCTTCTCTGTTGGAGTTGCACTTGGCTGAAACTGAACTTCAAACCATTCCTCTGTTTCTACCTCATTTGAATTTCACTTCTCTTTCAGTCCTCGATCTAAGTTCTAATTTTTTTGACTCTCAAGCACCTCAATGGTTGTTTAACATTAGTACATTTGTGGAGCTTACACTTCAAAGCTGTTTTTCTGAAGGTCCCTTTCCCAGTATAATAGGTTGCAATTTACGCCATTTAGATCTGTCAGCCAATGATTTTATTGGTGAAATAAGTGAACTATTAGTAGGGAGTTTCTCTCAATGCCGTACTAGTAGCGTGGAGGAGTTGGTTTTATCAGGTAACCAATTTAGTGGGCAGCTTCCAAATTCATGGGGACACCTTAACAACTCTTTAAGGACACTTGACCTTTTTTCAAACTCAATATCAGGCCCACTTCCAACATCCATTGGAGAGTTGTCAAAATTACAGAATTTAAACCTCGGTTCCAATAAATTGAATGGTTCCATCCCGAAAAGCCTCGGAAGACTTAAGGAACTAAAAGAGTTGTACCTTGAAGATAATGATTGGGAAGGGGTCCTATCAAAAGATCACTTCCAAGGCCTTTCAGAATTGAAAATGTTGTCAATATCAGCCTTGAACAGAAATGTTGTCCTCAATCTGAGCCCCGACTGGGTCCCTCCATTTAGCTTGAAACAGATATATACTTATAATTGCAAGTTAGGTCCCAAATTCCCAAAATGGCTCCAAACTCAAACACAACTTGATACCATATATCTTATGAATGCTAGCATTTCAGAACCAATACCTAGTTGGCTTTGGAAAATGTCTACTCATATTAGGGAGTTAGCACTTTCTTATAACCAAATCGGAGGAATTCTACCCAATTCATCTCTAGTATTTTGGCCAAACGGCACGGAAGTTGATTTGAGTTTCAATTCCTTAGAAGGCCCACTCCCACTTTGGCCTAATGTAAGTTATCTCAACTTGGCAAACAACTCATTTTCTGGAACAATTCCTTTAAATATTGGCCAAATAATGTCTACATTGACACATCTTGATCTCTCTAGGAACAAACTCAATGGTAGCATTCCGTCTTCTCTAGGCAAGATAGACTGGTTGCAATATCTTTCTCTATCGAAGAACCAATTATTCGGAAAAGTTCATGATCAATGGATGGGTGAAAATATCCAGTCATTAGATTTATCTGAGAACAACCTATCTGATGTCTTCCCTACTTCGTTGTGTTCTTTACCTAATCTTTTTGAGTTGAAATTGAGCAACAATAATTTCTTCGGGAAATTACCTTTTTCGTTAAAAAATTGCAAAAATTTGGTCTTTCTTGATTTAGGAGAGAATAAATTCTCAGGGAGCATACCAAAATTGATTGGAGAAAGCCTTTTATCGCTACAAGAGCTACGCATGCGAGCTAACCAATTTGAAGGAAACATTACTAAGAAACTTTGTCGTCTTCAAGAACTCCATCTCTTGGACTTTGCTCAAAATAATTTATCAGGACCCATCCCAGCATGCTTCAGCAATTTAAATGGAATGAAGTCTATAAACGATTTTACATCCAAGAGTACTAGTTTCGATATGGAGTTGGTTCAAAAAGGAAGAAAATTAACGTATAATCAAAATATGATTCATTTTGTTATTATGATTGATCTATCGAGTAACAATTTAAGTGGAGACATTTCAGAGGAGATAACAAATCTCTCAGCTCTGGTTGGCTTTAATGTCTCAAATAATCATCTGACGGGAAAGATACCTCACAAAATTGGGGACATGCAATATTTGGAAACCCTCGACCTATCATCCAACCATTTTTCTGGTCAAATTCCTCCGGGCATGTCTTCTTTGACATATCTAAGCCATTTGAACTTATCGCATAACAATTTGTCTGGTCCAATTCCATCAGGAAACCAATTCCCAACGTTCGATGAATCCATCTATGAAGGCAATCCAGGACTTTGTGGAAGCCCATTATTAACCAATTGCAAAGCAGTTATTAATGAAGAAGATGGAGATCATCGAGGTAACAATGGAGTTGGTAAAGAAGATAAATATGAAAAGTTAGGGCTCTTTGTTAGCATCGCATTGGGATTCATCGTTGGATTTTGGAGTGTTTGTGGTAGTTTAGTGATCAAAAAGACCTGGAGAGACGCTTACTTCGGATTTTTAAAAAAAGCGAGAGATTGGATCATTGTGCTCGTTGAGGTGAATGTGAATCGTGTACAAAGAACAATTGCACTGGACTAGCATTGATGTCCTTCAAGGCTACACAAAGGTAAAATCCCAAAAACTCAATTAAACATTTTTAGTTTAGTTACTTAACCTTAACTTTTTCTTATTTTCACATTGCAGGGTATCTTCTTTCTTTGGGAAAGATGAGAGGATTTGAAAGTATCATGGGTCACAAGTAATAAAAAGATGAACTTGGTGTGAAAGATTGTAGCACTTGTTAATATTTCGCATTTATGTTTTTGGTTGTGTGTATTTATGTTTTTGATTGGGGGTGTTGTATTTTGTCTAACAGTGGAATTTGATTCCATCAAGATGGGTGTCGAAGAAAGTAACCGGAGAAACCCTTTGTTTTAGGTGTTGAGCAAAACATTGTACTTGTGTTTTTTCAAGAATTGAAGCAATAAATCAAGAACTTGTGTTTGTTAAGCTTTTAAGCATTTTTCTATGCGAAGACGATGTTTGATTTTTTTGATAATAGTGTAGAATGAATTAGTTAACAAATAGTTGAATTGTCAAAATGCATTGATTATGCCGGGACATTCCAACATTTCTTTTGGATAATAATTTCGATAAATGATGATTATTGAAACTGGACATGGAGAATGAGTTTTTGAAAATTTCTCTTATTAACTTGGAATTTTTTTTGCAAATTATCCATTGGACGAAATTGGGGATATAGAGTAGGATTTCTAAAATCTAAGGGTGTGTTTCATTATTTTTTCAGAACACTATGATAATTTTTGAAAAGTTGACAAAAGTGATTAATGATTTGGTTAGATTGTTTGTTAGATTTTTATTTTTTCCACATAATCCAGTTCTTTAGGCAAGAAAAAAATTCATGAAAAAGGACCAAAAAATAGTGAACGTCTTACTAAATCGCTTTTTTCTCTTTTCAATTTTTCATAAATTTAATACTGTTTTAAATTATCTTTCTAATTTTAGTTTGTATTTTGTTTAATAAAAAAAAACCCATAATGATGCTTTGCAAATCCATTACGTGCTATCTCTGCTCTATTTTGTGCTTTCCGACTAAATCCTTCCATTCCATGTTTTTTCAGTTTTTTCACCTTCTTATAAAATTAAATATTGAATTTGCTATTTACCAACTCAAGGCCTTTTTGTCAACCAATTTCAATTAAATTTACAATTGACTAGTGCAAACTACTTTAATTTGGCCATTGAACACGAGTCCATCAATTTTTCGTTATTTATTCGGGGTTATCAATGTAAAATGGGTTCATGATTATTCGAGTCAATCGGTTCATATTTACAAAAAAAAAAATTGGTGCAAGAGAATTTATTTTTCTCACGAAAATGTAACAGGTGGAGGTATTAAGGATATTTTGAAAGGAAATAGATTTTTGCATTTTGGTTTAGACAAAGAAAGTATTTAACTTATTTGTCCCTTCATCTGTTTATGGTTTTCATTTTGACAGTCACAATTCTTCTTGGCAAGTTACAACTAACTTTATTTTTTTTTTGTCATTTTGACACTTCTGTTCAATTTTATCCATTCCACGTGGTGGAACGAACAAAGTGCCAAAATTCCTCTCAACTTTCATTTCCTTTCAAATTTGACCAATTCATTTTCAAATTTGACCAATTCATTTTTCAATTTTTTCCCAAAATTATATATATATATATATATATATATTACTTAAAATGGTTTTCAAAAATAAAATTCTCTTTCAAAAAAAATAACATTCACTAATTTTTTATCACTTTTCTACATAAGTATTTATTTGTTTCCTGGAAGCTTTCCGGGAGAAGAAATATTATAGGCTCTTTGAAAATTTAGTACGCTAAAAATTTTCTTAAATGTATTTTTTTTTCACGTTTAATATGTAACACCTCGTGTCCAATTTTCCATGTTAATTCTTTTCTTAAGCCCGGTTAAGGCTTAATCTCCATTGAAAGGTGAACTTTTGGTTCCGAACCCTTCTTAGTTGATCCAACTCTTCTAATATTTCATATTTGGTATATCGAGATTGCGGGAACAATTGTTTCGTAATTCGGGTGGTTCGAATTGAAATCGAGATGTCAATCACGTGTTTTCACTTACGCAATTTCTTAATTTTAGATAATTTGAGATATCGTAACTTCTACGTTTATTATCCGATCAAGTTCTAGTTTTTACATATGTCTAGGTTTTATACCATTCTACAACTTTCATGTTTTGACCGCAAGCCAATTCATGCTCCTCGTTGGTCAAAATAGCGTGTGAAGCAAGCCATTCATTAAAATCTGATCGGTCGGTAACGTGGTGGCAGACTGCTGTCTTTGACATATTTCTGGTAATTATCTAGCCATAATTTGAGGAAACGTTCTTAGTAAAAGTCATAGATCTTCAAATTACCTTTCCTTGGACATAAAGATGAACCAAATCGGAGTTCTGAGCAAGAAGTTATTACCAAAATACTAACAGTGCATTTGATATATACATTCGACTAGTGCATTTTGCCAGAACCAAGATCGATCTTGCTTTAGCAAGATCGATATTGCTAATTAGAAATTGTTGAAAGAACACACCAGAATGCTTTTTCTTGGACCAAGATCTATTTTGCTCATCAGTACAGGCCTATTTTGACCACTTTTGACTCAATTTTTCTCACTTTTAACATATCATCTCCACACATTCGAGCCATTCAACCTCACACCATTCAATAGGGTTCTAGAGAGAGAGAGAAGAGATTATTGAATGATTTTGATAATTCTTCATCCTAATTCAAGATTTGAGCTACAAAATCCCATTTTTATTACTATTCATCATCTTCAACCTTCATTCTCCTCCATGGCTACTCATTTTTCCTGAACCAAGATCAATCTTGCTAATCAAAAATTGTTGATAGAAAACACTAGAATACTTTTTCTTGGACCAAGATCGATCTTGCTCATCAGTGCAGGCCTATTTCGACCACTTTTGACCTGATTTTTCTCAGTTTTAACCCATCATCTCCACACATTCAAGCCATTCAACCTCACACCATTCAAGAGGATTCTATAGAGAGAGAGAGGGGAGATTATTGAGTGATTTTGATAATTTTTCATCCTAATTCAAGATTTGAGCTACAAAATCCCATTTTTATCACTATTCATCATCTTCAACCTTCATCCTCCTCCATGGCTACGTGAGCAGGAGCTAGGGTTCTGCGATTTGACATCTACATTTCTTCAACTTCTAGATTTGGCTTCTCTAAGATGGGAACACTAATATTTAACTTGCTTTTAAAATTTTATGTGTTGTATTAGTGTGTTCTACTATGAATTGGGTTTTATTTTGCTATAAACCGAAGGTTGTGTGATGCATGTGAGTTAGGCTAGATGTAGCTTCAATTAATATTTGATATGGGTAGTTTATGACTTCAATTCCGTTATTTAACAATAAAATCCATGTTTTAGCTCATACACTCAAGGATTCATGATGAATCCACTTTGTAGTTACATAATTGACCTAGAATTGGGGATTTGGGGGTTTTGCTTGGAGAATGTCTGATTAGGGGTTGAAATGATAGATACACACAAGTTTGTCGCTACTAGAGATCATGAATATAATTTAGTGGGGCGTAAATCTCCATGGCCATAACTATACGAGGGTAGAGAGTCATAAGCATACCGGTTAGGCAAGAGTCTTAAAACGATTCACACGGCCTTTGTAACACCACCGCTTTAATTTACAGGATAACACCCGTAATTAAGAACTGGAGTGTCACTAACCCATCTTAGTAGGACTAAGATAGGTAGTTATGAAAAGTATAAACCAACAATGATATATATATATATATATATATATCATACAAAGATAAACATGGATTATGCATTGATACTACAGTTGTGAGAATGCATAATAGATATACAAAAATTTACCATATGAAGATTCAAAAGAAACATATACAAGTTCCTGGGCTAGCCGTGGCTTCTCGGACCAACATAGTTACAAAAATAAACCATAGTATTAGTGGCTTTTACTTCGTCCCTAAACCCATCGTCTTTTTGTCCCCCTGTGACTTATGAGTACCTGTAATAGTTTTAGAAAACGGAGTGAGCTATACGCTTAGTAGGGGTGAGTAACGATTAATTCAATAAGCAATGCATGTGATTAAGCCAAAATATCTCATTTTTATATATATTTAGATGGCTTAATATGCATGAATTTTATTTTAATTATCCTAAATTATTAAGAATTAAGTTTTTAATCAAGAAATAGGATAATATGTTTGTTTCTAGCGCATTATAACCTTTTTACAGGTTAAAAATGAACAAGAACGAATCTAGAAGCAAATTCTCTCAAAATTAGTAATTGCCGTTTAAATTCGGAGCTAAATTGAGTTCAAGAGGTGAACCAAAAATAAACCCCAAGCTCAAGCATGAAGGGAGTAGATGGAATAGACTAGGAGAAGCCGAAAAATCTTCCCAAGCGAAGAAAAAGTCATTTAAATCAATTCGGGAAATTTTCGGATGAAGAAAAGATCCACCGCACGCAACACCTTTGTTCCATCCAATTCTGGTATTTATCCGTGCAGAATTTGAAGAAGACTCCAGAGACAAAAGTTGTAGATCTATGAGTTAGCTATGCGTGGGAGAAAACTTTGGTTTAATTGGAGTTCGGAGCACAAAGTTATGGCTGAAATACGAAAAGTGCGCTAGAGGAGCAAATTTTAGCGCGAATGAATAAAAAAATTGAAGGTGCAAGAAATTATTGAATGTGATCCTAGTTCAAATGGTTTGAGTGAGAAGATTCTTACCTATGGTCTAGGGTTCAAATCTCATGCGTTGCAACATATTTTTGATCAATTTTCAAACCCCAAATTGGGCCAAGCCCATGACCCATTGGCACATCTAATTAAATTAGGTTTATAATATATATATATATATATATCATCAAATCATCATCATTGAATCAGCCGTGCACAGCAGCAATAGCAGCAGCCCCAGCCGTGCCCTCTCCCTTTTTCTCTTTTTTTCATTCTTTTTCTCTCTCCATTCTTTTCTTCTTTCTTTCTTTAACTAATTTTTCTTTTACAACATTAAAGCTTCGTTTGTGTTGCTTCCATTATTTTTCTTTGGCATTAATTTGGTGTTAGAGACGAAGGATTTGATTACATAATAGAAGATTAATTTCAGAATTTAATTATTGATCTACGCGCGTACTTCAATTTCAGGTTCCTAATTTATTTACTGTTTTGTTAATTCTTATTATAAATTTTGCATACTTATGATTTTAATTCCTTTTCAATTTATAAATTTATATAGGCTGTTGTATTTTATTTTATTGAGCATGAATTTCTTAGATATGTTTAGCTAGTTCGTTAATTAGGGGTCCGTAAGGAACGGGTATGCCGACGCGATAATTTTTCGAATCCGAAATCAATTCTAATTAATTTTTCATTGGTTGATAGGTCATTATAAATCTGTTTTTTATTAAATTATTATCCTAATATGCTAATCACATATTTTTATAATAAATTTAATAAAAAAAAATTTGACAAAAGAACCAAACTTGCATGAAGTATTGTTTTTGCACTAAACTCTAAGCGGTCGAGTTAGAGAGCGGTCTATACTCTCTAAATTAATTGGTTGTGTATCTTTTTAATTTCAAACTAGAGCGCGTTGTTTTCGATAATATTTTTAATCCTTACTTTTTGATACCGAAATCGCCAATTTTGTGTTTCTACCACCCGTTTTTGTTCAAATTTGATTTTAATCATGTTTTAACCTATTTAAATTAAATTGTGGCTATTACTTAATATTTTTAAACTCACTTTTAATAAAAGGTTTTGTAGTGTCAAGCACTACTTCACCTTAATAAACAAGTGTTTTTGATAAAATTAAGTAATGCAAGTTGATTCCGTAATTAATATTGGTACGTATAGTTCATGTCAAGCATGAATTATTGCGAAAAATGTGAGTTTATGAGATCAATTAGTTTGTGGAAAGTAGGCTGATTTTTAAAGAAAAATTAATTAGAAAAGGATTCTCGGTCCATCGAATTGCCCGTTTTGTTGCCCGAAACTTATGGATACCCCTAACACTTTCTGTTCTTAATTTTAGTTAAAGTTTTTCATGCGTTTAATTAATTTAGCACGTTATTTTTATTATTTAGTTTATTTAGCTTTATTCCATGTTCTTCTTATGTTAATTTAGTTTCTGTTAGCATAGTAATGTTTCACTACCTTTAGGTTTAGTTTCATTTGCATGTTTTATTTAGTTATATTGCCTTTAATTAGTTTACTTATTAATTCTTATTACATTCCCTCCAAATTTCATCTATTTTTTTATTTTTCTCTTCTTCCTCTTGAAAGAAATTTTTCTAAGTCAAAGAACTACCCTCCTCCTCGTGGATCGATCTCGGACTTACCGAGTTTTTATTACTTGGCCGACCACCTACACTTGGGTGTAATAACTCGCGTTGTTTTCGTCGAGTCAAGTTTTCTGGCGCCGTCGCCGGGGAGGACGGTTTGTTAGTTTTTAATTTAGGAAACTTTTTTTTATTGGAATCTACGCCAGGTACCTAGTGCCGGCAACCACGAACGCTCAGGGGCTGGAAAGGGGCCCCAAGTACTAGTGTATGAAACCTTGGATTCGTAATCCACCTCTCTACTTCCATTGCGTCTATCATGTTCCACCTCTACCAGTTACCTTCACACCAAAGTGACTAGTTCTTCTCAATCCATAAGCATGACTAGTTTGATTTGAAAATGAGTGAGAAGAAGTAAACCTGCTTCTAATTCAGTCATGGAGAATCAAAATCGAAGTCTTCGTGAGCTACTACAGCCAACACGGAATGCCAATTTATCATGTATTGTCTTTCCAACTAATGCTGGAGCTTTTCACTTCAAGAATGGAATGATTCAACTCTTACCCCTGTTCCATGGATTGGAGAATGAACAACCTTACCTCCACATTAGAGAATTTGAAGACGTTTGTGCTACTTTCAATAATCAAGCATGTACTGAAGAGTTAATTAAACTTAAGCTTTTTCCCTTCTCCCTAAAGGATAAAGCTAAGGCGTGGCTTCTCTCGCTTTGCCCAAGGTCTATTACAACATGGCTTGACATGCAGCAACAATTTCTGAAAAAGTTCTTCCCTTCTCACCTCACTAATCATTTTAAGAAGCAGCTAATGTCTTTTTCTTAGAAGGAAGGAAAAATAGTTTACCAATGTTGGGAGAGATTCAAAGAACTTCAAAACTCTTGCCCACATCATAATTTTGAAAAGGGCCGCTTGATAGGTTTCTTTTATGATGGCTTATCTTCTAAAATGCGTCAATTTGTTGAGATGATGTGTAATGGAGAATTTCTCATCAGGAATCCTGATGAAGCCGAGATGTACTTAGACTGGTTAGCTGAGAATTCCCAGCAATGGGAGATGCCTCAATCAGTTGATCGATCCTTTGAAGATATAACCAGTCAAGTCCAAAAAGTGTGCCACATCAGAAAGCAAGAAGATCTTAGTGCACAAATTTCTCAACTGGTGAGAAAGGTCGTAGCTCTTGAAAGGAGAAATGTTGAAATTCCAAGGCAAAAGCATGTGGAAGAATTTTGTAAAATTTGTGATGTTCAAGGGCACCCTACCCAAGATTGTCCTACGATCCTTGCTTTCAAAGAAATACTCCATGCAGAGGTAAATTCCATAAGCAGTTTTCCTATACCATTCAATGCTTCCAATGAGCTGAAGAATGATGAATTCCATTTCCCACCATTATCTTATCCTCAGCTCCATCCTTCACCTCAATTTCCCTTTGTATCTCAATCGCAATTTCCTCATTCACCTATTCTCCCTTCTCAGCCATATTTTTAACATCAGCAATTCAATCCCTCATCATTGCCGCCTTATTCTGATCCTAGACTTAGTGTGCCCCAACAATCGAAAGGTCAAGAAGAGGTGATGCATGACATGTTTTCGCAAATGTTGCAAGTGATGAATCAACTGAAGAGCTTGATTGATAGACTCGCTGCCCACAACGAGGCTCGAGAGGAAAGAATATTCCCTGTGCAGTCTGAAGCCAACCCATTGAGCAACTTTCCATAGACTGCAATCCCACTATATCTTTTAGTGATGTCGAAGAAGCTCGATCCATCACCACTATTCGTAGTGGAAAACTCATTCAAAAGGATATTCCAGTGACTTCTTCAGATCCTAGAGAAAGTCCTTTCACCCTAAATTCTAGTGATGATCGTCCTGAAAATGTTGAGTTTGAGGCTATGCCAAAATCTCAAATTCATGCTCCTTATCCTCAAAGATTGGAGAAACCTCAAAAGAAAAATAAGAACCAGGAGATTATGGATACATTCAAGCAATTCAACATAAACATCCCTTTGTTGGATGAGATCAAGCAAGTTCCATCATATGCTAAGTTTCTCAAAGACTTATGCACTGTGAAGAGGAGAGTTTCAGTTCAAAAGAATGTTTTTCTAGCCAATCAGGTGAGTTCCATTATCCAACAAAATATGCCTGCAAAATACAGGGATCCTGATTGTCCTACCATTTCTTGTATCATTGGTGATCAAAGAATTGAGCATGCTTTGCTAGATTTAGGTTCAAGTGTAAATTTACTTCCTCTTTCAGTGTACCAACAATTGGATCTAGGTGAGCTAAAGCCTACCAAGATCACAATTTAGTTAGTTGACCGCTCTATCAAGATTCCTAAAAGAGTGATTGAGGACATATTAGTTAAGGCTGACAATTTCGTCTATCCAGTCGACTTTATTGTTTTGGATACTCAGTCTATGACTAATATTTTTACTAAAATTCCTATCATTTTGGGTCGTCCATTCTTAGCTACTGCAAATGCCCTCGTCAATTGTAGGAATGGTATGATGCAACTAACTTTTGGGAACATGAAGCTTGAACTCAATATTTTCTCCATTCCTAGGAAGTCTAATCGATATTGTGGTGACAGAGATGAGGAAATTCAAGAGATAAATCTTATCGGCCTCTTAGATCTTGATTTTGATCAAATGAGTATCGAGAATGAATTTTTCATAAATTCACTACCATCCATCCTATCGCAAGATTCTTTAACCGAGGAGTTTGACCAATTTCTGCCCACTTTAGATGAGCTTGAACTGCAACAGGAATCTAGTTCTTTTCTTGATTCCTTGAATTTCGAGAATGATAATGATTTGAAGGCCCAAATTGATCGATTTCTCCATGTAAGTTCCGAGCCAAAGATCATTGCTAAGCATTTTAAGCTGGATGATTCTTTTTCTTCAGATCAATGCTTGTTGAATAAAAAGTGTGTTGATGTTTTGTTTCATGATAACATTTCACTTAGTGATCCACACTCTTCATTAGAGTTCCTTTCAATTCTTATAGGCCATTCTGATAAGATACTTCATAATCACAATGTGGTTTTCTGTCTCATTTCCTCTAATCTAGAGCCAAACTTAGGTGTAGAGAAATGTTGTGATCTTAATCGTTCTGGGTTATTGTGTTATCCTGTTATCCTGTATATATTTCCCTTCATGACCTCATGGTTGTGGTTTCTAAGGATTTCCTCCGGACATACATTGTGTCCAAAAAGTTCTATTTTATATACTTAAACTTCCTGATCTTACTGTGATAGCCATCATTCATTCGGTTGACCCACAACTCTTCCGATTACTACTGTTTGACACTAAGCAGAGCCTTAGTTGGGGAAAGAGTGAGAAAGTAAAGGTAAGTTTGTTTTTTCCTTTGGTTATGAATTGTACTGACAATATTTTATGATTAGCCACTTCTGCGTAGCTATCAATTTTGCAGGTACTTTTGAGGAATAAAGACAGCACGCACCAGGTAAGTCAGGTAAATAGTTTAGGAATTTATTTTATTTTTTTGTTATTTTATTTTTTTGTTATTTTATTTTTCTTTTCCTTTTAGTTTTTGGTAGATTTATTGTTGCTAACATGCAGATTTTAGAGAGATTAGGCCGCTCTCAGGTATATCTTCCCTCTTATTCATTTATTTCAGTCTCTTGCATCCATGCTTTTGTGCTTATTTTGTAACATTGGAGACAATGCTAGATTTTAGTTGGAGGGGGAGACCTGTAGTCCAAATTTTTTTTTTTAAAGCCTTTATGCAAGTAACTTAGGATAGCCTTTTTGCTTTATTTATGTTTTTTTTTTCAAAAAAAAAATAAAAAAATAAAAAATAATAATAAGAGATTGCAAGCCTAGGTCGCCTGATGGTATCTTTCTTGTTCCCTTTCATTGGGTGACGATGCATTCATGATTAGACTTAGCATGTCTGGTAGTATAAGATAATCTTGAAAATGTTGATTTTTATTATGTTTGAAAAGTTATATGCCGATTTTAATTTACTTGTTCATGTTTATAGACTAGATTGATATACCATGACTGGAAAATGCCTTGTTCAAAATGAGTGGAGACTATATAGCCCTGTGAGGAGTTGAGCATTTCTTCCTTATTTTGAGATCTATTATTTACAAATTCTGATTCTTTTGAAAGTGTTTATTAAATTGTCCGAGTCATTCTACTATCACTCTTATTCAGTTTTAGAGAGGTTCATCCATGAGATTGCTACTGCCTTATTGTTGGAACCTAAAACTGGCATTAGGGAAATGATATAGGCCGTCTTTCATTAGCCTATATAGCCTTGGCCTACCCTTTATGTTTTATCCTTAGTAGCCAATTTGAAGCCTGAAGCCTGATTCGTATTGATATACCAAATAAATAACCGAGCCCAAATTCCATAACTTACTTACCTTTTTGGCTTATTAGCCTGGATTGTATTGTGAAAAGAATTATAAAGAAGAATATCTTGGTTTGTTTGAAAAACAAAATTATAGAGCGAAAAGGCAATGAAAAAAAAATAGATATCAAAAGAATGCCTTAAAAAGAATAAAGAAAAGTAAGTGTATTGGGATGATAATGCAGACAGTAAAAATTGGGTATGTGTTTGATATAGAGGCTCGTTTATATACTGCTCAAGTTAACTGAGCTAAAGAGTCTTTTGATTCCTTATTTGACCCATTCATTTCATAACCACTACCCTTAACCACATTATAACCTAGCAAAGTCCTAATTGATCCCTAAAGGTTTAGTTTGTGGTTTAACCGATAAAAGGGCAGATATAGCAGTCTCGCTTCTTTAATAATTGAATCTTAATTTAAAAGACTCATATTCTTTTATTTTGACGTCTTTCAAAGAAAACATACGTGAGGCATTTGAATTTGCTTACGAACAATCCTTAGCCCGTATGTAGAGTACTACACCCGCTTCTAGCGATTCATTTGTAGAGTGTATGCCCAGTGAGAATTGAGTCGAGGCTTAGTGATGAACAAGAGCTTTATCCCATGATTGGCATTGACATTGACAAGTTAATATAACTGTTTAAATATGAACACTTAAATTCACTTATGTATGCATCTTTTCAATTTTAATCAAGACTTATACTTTTCCTGAATATCTTTTGCTAATACATTGCATAAATTTTGTTGAGTTCTTGCTGAGCTATTTTTAAAAGGACAAACTTTTTAGATACTTTGACTGGATTTGTCTTGCAATCATGAATTTTGTGGGTAGATTCATTGCAAACCCTCATGAGACAAAACTCGTGCTACTAGGGGAGACATAGAGGCTTAAAGGCTTATTGCATGTGCTTAATGCAACTGTTTAGTTTAGGATTGTATTTTGGTCTTTTTTTTCCGTGATTTTTTAGTTGGCTTGTAAAAAAGATCAATTCATTGCTAGGGACTAGCCATACGTTAGTTGGGGGATGTGATTAAGCCAAAATATCGCATTTTTATATATATTTAGATGGCTTAATATGCATGAATTTGATTTTAATTATCCTAAATTGTTAAGAATTAAGTTTTTAATCATGAAATAGGATAATATGTTTGTTTCTAGTGCATTATAACCTTTTTACATGTTAAAAGTGAACAAGAACAAATCTAGAAGCAAATTCTCCCAAAATTAGTCATTGCCGGTTAAATTCGGAACTAAATTGTGTTCAAAAAGTGAACCGAAAATAAACCCCAAGCTCAAGCATGAAGGGAGTAGATGTAATAGACTAAGAGAAGCCGAAAAATCATCCCAAGCGAAGAAAAAGTCATTTAAATCAATTCGGGAAATTTTCGGATGAAGAAAAGACACACCGCGCGCAACACCTCTGTTCCATCCAATTCTGGTGTTTATCCGTGCAGAATTTGAAGGAAACTCCAGAGAAAAGTTGTAGAGCTCTGAGTTAGCTACGCGTGGGAGAAAACCTTGGCTTAATTGGAGTTTGGAGCGCAAAGTTATGGCCGAAATACGAAAAGTGTGCTAGAGGAGCAAATTTTAGCGTGAATGAATAAAAAAATTGAAGGTGTAAGAAATTATTGAATGTGATCCTAGTTCAGATGGTTTGAGTGAGAAGTTTCTTCCCTATGGTCTCGGGTTCAAGTCTCATGCGTTGCAATATATTTTTGATCAATTTTCAAGCCCCAAATTGGGCCAAGCCCATGACCCATTGGCACACCTAATTAAATTAGGTTTATAATATATATATCTATCATCAAATCATCATGAGTTAAAAGCATGTAACACCCTTGAAGTTTACACCGAATTTCACTTCTATCCATGAAGTTTCATTTAGCTCACATAAAAACACAAAGTTAAGATCGTGTTTCACTTTTATCCACAGTTTAACATTCCATCCAAAATGTTAACGGAAAGCCTCACATGCGCGTCACGTGAGGGGTAAAATGGGTAACCCAACCCTAATCTCCTTTTCCCTCCCTTCTTCCCCCTTCCTTCCCATTTTTTCTCCAGAAAAAATAGAGTCCAAAATGTTAATGGAAAGCATTTTTTCTCTCATTTCATAAAGCAATTGCTAGATTTCATTAGTTAAAGAAAATCAGAGAACCAACTTCCTATTTCCAAGGTACAAATTGAACCAGAGAATCACATTACAAAAAGAAAGGCCCTAGACAACTCCAACGCCTCCTTAGCTTTCTTCCACGCCGTCACAACCTCTTTAACCTTCTTCTCCACTTCAACCCTAGACAACTCCACCGCCTTATTCATTGAACCATCGAATGTACTTAGAGTGGAAAGCGATAGTTAGGCTTTTGGCGTTGTGAGCGACGGCGGCTTTTGGCGTTGTGAGTGACGGCGTATCGGATGTAGGAGTTGATGTGGGAATGGTAATGGCGAAGATTGGCAGTGAAGTGGAGGGTGAGGGTGTGGAGATCGGAGTGAAAGGAGAGGACTAAAGTTCGAGTGATGAAGGAGATGAAGAATTAGAGGGTGAGGGAAAGGGTTTCATCACAAGGGAAGAGTTTTCGGTCAAAGGAGAGAGAATGGAGGAAGATAATATATGCTCTGTTTTTTTTCTGGAGAAAAAATGGGAAGGAAGGGGGAAGAAGGGAGGAAAAGGGAGATTAGGGTAGGGTTACCGATTTTACCCCTCACGTGACGCGCACGTGGGGCTTTTCGTTAACATTTTAGACGGAATGGTAAACTGTGGATAAAAGTGAAATACGATCTTAACTTTGTGCTTTTATGTGAGCTAAATGAAACTTCATGGATAGAAGTGCAATTCGGTATAAACTTCAAGGGTGTTACATGCTTTTAACTCAATCATCATCATAGAATCAGCCGTGCACAGCAGCAGTAGCAGCAGCCCCAGCCGTGCCCTCTCCCTTTTTCTCTTTTCTTCATTCTTTTTCTCTCTCTCCATTCTTTTCTACTTTCTTTCATTAATTAATCTTTCTTTTACAACATTAAAGCTTCGTTTGTGTTGCTTCCATTATTTGTCTTTGGCATTAATTTGGAGTTATAGACGAAGGATTTGATTACATAATAGAAGATTAATTTCAGAATTTAATTATTGGTCTACGCGCGTACTTCAATTTCAGGTTCTTAATTTATTTACTGCTTTGTTAATTCTTATTATAAATTTTGCATGCTTATGATTTTAATTGCTTTTCAATTTATAAATTTATATAGGCTGTTTTATTTAATTATGTTATTGGGCATGAATTTGTTAGATATGTTTAGCTAGTTCGTTAATTAGGGGTCCGTAAGGAATGGGTATGCCGACGCGATAATTTTTCAGACCCGGAATCAATTCTAATTATTTTTTCATTGGTTAATAGGTCATTATAAATTTGATTTTTATTAAATTATTATCCTAATATGCTAATCACATATTTTTATAATAAATTTAATAAAACTTTTTTTGACAAAAGAACCAAACTTGCTTGAATTATTGTTTTTGCGCTAAATTCTAACCGGTCGAGTTAGAGAGCGGTCTACACTCTCTAAATTAATTGGTTATGTATCTTTTTAATTTCAAACTAGAGCGCGCTGTTTTCGGTAATATTTTTAATCCTTACTTTTTGATACCGAAATAGCCAGTTTTGTGTTTCTACCACACGTTTTAGATCAAATTTGATTTTAATCATGTTTTAACCTATTTAAATTAAATTGTGGCTATTACTTAATATTTTTAAACTCACTTTTAATAAAAGATTTTGTAGTGTCAAGCACTACTTCACTTTAATAAACAAGTGTTTTTGATAAAATTAAGTAATGCAAGTTGATTCCGTAATTAATATTGGTACGTATAGTTCATGTCACGCATTAATTATTGCGAAAAATATGAGTTTATGAGATCAATTAGTTTGTGGAAAGTAGGCTGAATTTTAAAGGAAAATTAATTAGAAAAGGATTCTCGGTCCATCGAATTGCCCGTTGTGTTGCCCGAAACTTATGGATACCCCTAACACTTTCTGTTCTTAATTTTAGTTAAAGTTTTTCACGCGTTTAATTAATTTAGCATGCTGTTTTTATTATTTAGTTATTTTAGCTTTATTCCATGTCCTTCTTATGTTAATTTAGTTTCCGTTAGCATAGTAATGTTTCGCTACCTTTAGGTTTAGTTTCATTTGCATGTTTTATTTAGTTATATTGCCTTTAGTTAGTTTACTTATTAATTCTTATTACATTCCCTCCATATTTCATCTTTTCTTTATTTTTCTCTTCTTCCTCTTGAAAGAAATTTTCCTAAGTCAAAGAACTACCCTCCTCCTCGTGGATCGATCTCGGATTTATCGAGTTTTTATTACTTGACCGACCACCTACACTTGGGTGTAATAACTCGCGTTGTTTTCGCCGAGTCAGCATGCGCATGCCAATGCAAGTTACCTCCCTTGTGTCAACCATAGAACCACTTTCCCAAATTATATCCGTACCGCCAGAATAGAACATGGGCCTGCCCGCCCGAGAAAATAATCCGATAATAGTCATAAGCTGGCCCATCAGCCCTAGAGAATATCAATAGACCATATTCAATTTGGACCACAAGTCCGTCAATACTATCATCGCAATAAAATCATCAGTGCCTTACCGTTGTCTAGATTTTCGGGCTACACACCGCTAGCTCTAGACAGCCGACGCGTTGCTTCCCTCCGGAGGTTTAGGGATTTTCAACCCAAAGGCACCAAGCCCCACTTATTTTCCATACCGGTAGGCACCAAGCCCCACTTATTTTCCATACCGGTAGGTACCAACCAATTCATCATCCCTTCACAATCGAAGGGTCACATTAGAACCATATCAGGATTCATATCAGGATCATATCACATCCAACATAATATCAAGATCATAACAAGCTATCATCATTATCATAATCATCAATATGAGATATACGCCCTATACGTTGGGCCATGGAAGTAATCCACATATGCCGAGAATCCTCCAAGTGTTTGGTTGACACAGTGATAATGTGTATGGCATGCAAACATATAATTTCATACAAATACGAAGCAATCTATGCCATATCCACTCAAATCAATCTCATTACGTATCCTTTGGTGCGTATAAACCATCAATAATTTCACTGTCCCAACCAACAACACCCACACCACCAATAGACACCATATATGATTCCAATATCAATTTACAACAAGTGTGTATGGCATAGTTTGCCTTAAATCATGCAAATATAACTATAGAAATCATCAAACACCATATATTTCATTACTCGTGAATTTTCAAACCAACACAAGTCAAATACAACAATTATTAAGTTAGGAAAACATTTTATCAAGTTTTGAAAGCAAGAGAACCCATACCTCAAACTTATAAGCCGAAAGAAGAGATAGAAAGTTGATATTCGAAAATCAGTCCGATTAAATCTTGAAATTCCTAGCTCACCTCGATCCCCTTGATGCATAGACTAACTTTCCTTAAGGTCGAATCGAAATCCGGAACGTGATTTTTGATAAATTCTAGAGAGAGAAATGTAGAGGAAAAACGAGCTCTCAAAGCTTAGTTTGTTTTTTTTTTTCTGAAAAATGCTCCAAGAAGGCTCTAGAAAGCCTTTTTAAACATTCCAATTAACACTGCAACAGGTGCCTATTTTTCAAAAATAGGCACCTCTTTTACAATTGTTTAGAAAGAGCAGGAAAAGAAAAACTAGTTGCTAGCTAAGTGTCATTGGCTTATTGCTGTGCACTTGTGTGCAGCACTGTGTTGCTGTGTGCCTGTGTTGTTGTGTTGGGTTGCTAACTGCTATGTTGTTGGGCTGCTAAGTAAGTTTATTCTTATTCGTGTTATAAGTTACAATATCTTGAAATTTATGAAAAACAATCTTAAATTTAGGACAAATGTAACTGAAAATAGGGAATACTCAATTAGTCAATTTTCTTTTTGAAAATGTATAATATAAGACATCATTTGTGTTGATATTTTTTAAATTACAAGAAATCTAACCTCCTAATTCTTCCATTCTCAATTCCTAGTTAGCACTACAATTATGCTAGAAAGTTATAGGGTCATTTAAATAAATAAATAAGTAAAAAACCCATTCTCAATTCCAAGTTAGCACTGCAATTTTGCTATGTGTTTTTACTGTTTTGGAGTAATTTATATTAGTCAGTTATAACCACGTACTGACCGAACCGACCGACCAAGTCGGTAAAATCGAATTTCGGTAAATCGACCTTAGCAGTTCGGTTGTCGTTTTGAATTTTGTAAAACTGATCATGTCCCGTGGACACCCCTACACAAGATATGCAACCATGTACAAGCGTACATACAAATTGAGATATACAAGCTAGCACTGGTACATTATCTTTTTTCTTCTAGATCGATACATACAAAAATAAAGTGTACATATATAGATAAAGTAAGCATAACTAAATAATATCAAAAAGTAAAGTGTAAAAGTTTTTACCGTTCCCTCGGGGTCAGTGGCCGAATAGGCATCCACATAGGCCTCTAATTGAGGGGCCACTTTGCCATCGATCTTTGCTTCTTCGCCAAATGAGCTTACGAAACATTCCCAGTGTGTGGTCCTTCTTCTTCTCAGACTTCCTGGCCTTAAACATTTTCGCCCCCTTTTCTTGCAAGATACATAGACATCTATATTATAAGACATACTTTGTCAACATTTTTTTTATCATATTATTCAACTCAATCAATGGTTCAGATTTCTTTATGATTTATAAAAACAATTTTAACACTTAGATATATTTTTAGGATGTCAAATCATTAAACATCAAATCAATTCTACATTTATACACAAATTTATTAATTTTCTTAACTATTTTTTATCTCCCAGGGGTGTAGGAGATTTGAAATTCAAATTTCAAATTTTTTTACATATATAAGTTAAAATCTTATCATAACATTTGTAAGTTAAATTCAATTCAATAAAACATAAAAAAATACCTGATTGGACTGAGAGTTGAAGTGGGCGCAGAGGGACTCCCACTGTTCAGGGTGGTGGGGGAACTCGATCGGAACCGGACCGTTTTTGTCTTTATCCCACTCTTGCTTGTTGTCGTGCTTCCATTGTGGAAAGTACACGGCAGTCTTCATTTCGATCCACTCAATCAGGTTATCACCATTGGGATCGATAATATAGCTCTCCTACAAAACAAAACAGCAGAAACATTGGTCTAAATAAAAAAGATAAGAAAGAAAAAAAAAGTTAACAAGAATGTTCGTAAAGTAAAGTGCACTTACTAATAAGTGGTCAAACACTATCATCCTCGACTCCGCAGGCATGTTGTTGTAGTTAAAGTACGTCATTGGGATTCGGTCCCTTACGCATGATCATTTGTCCAACACCACCCTCCTCTTAAGGTCTTGATTAAGAATCCCCCGCACCTCTGGGTCGTAGGTGAGCACCAACCTCCCTAGGGAACGAACAATCGGCGCCGTCTTCTTTCCCGTAACGGCGCCTCGCTTATTCTTCTTTTTGCCATCGTCTACGGTGGTGACCCTGTTCTGCGTACCTACAAATTAAAACATGCATACTAATCAATCAATCAGATACATATGTATAATTAAGATATATAATTAAGAAATCAAAAACTTTACCTGACGGCTGCACTTGCTGTTGTGATCGAACACTACGTACTGACGTGGTCGTGGTGGTCGCGTTGCTATCTGTAGTAGAACAGGCGGTGACCACCAATGGCAACGCCGGCAAATCCTGCTACGACGACGATGACGAAGCAGCCGGTAGGGCATTCTGCAATGCCAATAGTCGCTCCTTGATTTGCTAGCGAGTATTAAGTATAGCACTAGTCCTGATCGGAGGCATCGTAACCTAAAACAAATAAAACAAACACAATTAACTTTGCATTAAACTATTCAAAAACTGCACTAAAACAACTTACAATACAGCTCATAACCTACCTAAAAACTACATTGAAATTGCATAAAAATAGCTCAAAATCTTCTCTAAAATCAGCTCAAAAGATGCTAAAAAAAATCTCTAAAAACTATTCAAAAACTGCATTGAAATTGTTCAAAAATAACACTAATTAACTCTGCATTAAACTGTTCAAAAAACTGCACTAAAACAGCTCACAAAACAACTCATAACCTGCCTAAAAACTGCATTAAAATTGTATAAAAACAGCTCAAAATCTTCTCAAAAATCAGCTCAAAAAACTGCACTTAAATTGTTCAAAAATAACACTAATTAACTCTGCATTAAACTGTTCAAAAAACTGCACTAAAACAGCTCACAAAACAACTCATAACCTGCCTAAAAACTGCACTGAAATTGCATAAAAATAGCTCAAAACCTGCTCTAAAATCAGCTCAAAAGCTGCTCTAAAAACAACTCAAAAGCAGCTCAAAAACTGCTCAAAATCTTTAAATATTTTATGAACTATCCCCAGTCACTTGCAGCCAAAGCTGAGGTTTTGAAGCTATTTCAGTTGAAAAACACTTGCATCCCATTCATTATGAGCTACACTCGCAAATAAAACCTATATAAATTATCTATTTCTATACAAATTAGTACTCCTGAACCTGTCCAAAAAGGAAAGTGCATAATTCCTTTGTGTACAATTTAAGTACAACATACACAGCATGTCTTATATGTAGTTGAGCTTACCGACTAGCCATCTTTCGTTTTGAGAAATTTCCTCCACATTGACAAAAAACCCTTTATTTTCATTATTATATTATATTATATTTAATACAAGCAACATACTAATATAATATAATTCTTTAAAGTGCATGAATTCGTGAAGTGAGGTGTGTGCAAAGCTCGAATATAATGTAAATGTCTTATATATAAAATATCTATCATTTCCCTTCTTCCCCCTCCCTTCCCTTCCTTTCTCAAAAAGAATAGGGCCATTTGGGTTTTGAGTATCAAAGTCACATTACATTCCACACCACTCAAATTTTATAACACCATTATTTATATGGAATAGTACGTTATAGAACTTTTATTGTACCCTATTTATCTTTTACTGTCCTTCGTTTCTTCTTCATGTATCACTCCATATTTTTAATTAATGAGATGGTAATTTTGGTTAATGCGTCTATTGTGCACAACATCCGCTAGGTTAATGTCTACATGCCCCAATGATTACTACAGGTAACTAACATAATTCAAGATTAATTTCAAACTTAATGAGGGCGAGGAAAAGGAATTAAGGCATGCTAAAGATAGAAATTAACTTTGATTGGAAACCAATGCTTGTCTTCTTGCTCAAAACCTGAATATGAAACATCAAGAGTAAATATTGCAAGAGTTTAGGGCCAAAGATAAAGACATGAAACTTGTTTTTAATAGTTTCTTGCAAGAAGCCAGTGGTAATTTTTTTTTTCTATTAAAGAAAAATCAGTTGACAGATAGGGTAAAATAAAAATTCCGATTCCCACACTGAAAAAGAATGAACACCTTGATTAATTAATAAAGGCTAGGTATGGACATAAAGTCATTCCCCAGTAATTTCATTCGAATGTCTATGTGAGGCTGAACAATCCTGTAAAAACAACTAAATTATTATTAGTACTTGATCCTGTAAAAACTACTAAATTATTATTAGTAATTAATCCTGTAAAACTACTAAATTATTATCAAAAATAAAATTTATGATGATGAAGATGCAATTTCAAAAACCGAAAAAAGCTTGAAATTGTATCAACACAAACCTTTATTCCCAAATTTCTTTGATACGTTTTAATAAAACAAATTTTAACATAATTATTAGCTAAGAATACAACTTATTTTATATAAATAAATTTAATATATTGACCAAAAGAAAAATAAGACTAGCAGTTTCAGAAGCCCCGAGAAAAGAAAATGATGCTATTATTTTAAAACATGAGTATATAATGATTTTCCACAAGAGCGTGTGAGATTTTTTTTATCCCATAAAAATTGAAACTATTCCACCCATTTTCACTGAGGAAGATCTCCCTATCTACAAATATTATATATGTATACACTTATAAGAGGAGCTTTCAATTCTAACAATCAAAATTTCAAAAATAAAAATTCAACCAATCAAGTAGTACCCAAAGAGACCTTATTTTCATGGGGATGTATCAATCAGCTTGACTTCAATCATCTCTCTCTGCATATTAATTAAGGGGAACAAGAGGCCCAAATTCCGCCGAATCACTAAATTGATTTCAATCACTGTGAGGGAGTTTTCGTGTTTGGTTTTGGTTTTTGTTTAGGAGAAGATTTCTCCTTTCAAACAGCAACAAATAGCAATAAACAAAGAATCATAGTTATTGTAATTTGAGAGAGAGAGAGAGAGAGGGTATTACCTTTAAGATTGAAGGTTTGAGGAAACGAAGAAGTATGGCGAGGAGGCGACACAGTCTGTCGGAGACACGGAGAGACTAGAGAGGATAGAAAGAAGAACTCTTGCTCACAAGCTCACTCGCGCAGACGATTTGGGGAAGAACCGAAGAAGGTGGCACTGTATGGAGGAGTGAGGACTAGAGAGTGGAACCTAAAGGAGAAAAAATTAGACTAGGTCGATGGTGGCTGGGGAATAGGGGCAACGTGGAGATGGAGGAGGGGAGAGAGAGAGGTCGATGGTGGCTGGGGAATGGGGGCAGCGTGGAGATGGAACAGGTGAGAGAAAGAGGTGAGAGTGAGAGTGAGAGTGAGAGTAAGAGTGAGCGAGAAAGATTAGGTCTAGTTAGGAATTGGGGATTTATATCACACACTTGGTCGACACAGTATTTATGTATGTCTCTTAAGATTATCTCTTAGGCGATATATTTAAATATCTATGTCGCCTAAGTAAAAAAGAATTTGCCCATTTCTTTTTCGTGGAAATTTCGAATCCTTCTATTTTTTTCGCGGAAAATTCTAATTTTTTTTAGAAATCTTACGTGACATACTAATTAATATATGTTGCTTAAAAGTACACTTAGGAGACATACATATATTAGTATGTCGCCTCAGAGTTTTCAGTTTTTAAAATTAATTTTTTTTTATCTGTATTATAAAATATCATGTTTGACCAAATATATTTTTTTAAAAATACATGATCTAATGATAAAAAATATACTTATTTTTACATATGACCTTAAGTTTAATTTGTTAAAAACTTATTTTGCCAAGATTAAAATAAGATCAAAACATATGATTAAAAGATTATTTAAAAAATTAAAAACAAGTCGGTTCAATCCGATCTACTTTTACTTTTTCTAACATGAAGATATATTGAACCTAAGGTTGTTGATTTAGAGTCATCACACGTTACTCTTTTTTATCGTATTATTAGTTCTTATTTAATTTATTGTGCTGGATGGCACGGGTATATCCTAGTTTATATAAAAGAATTAACTATTTTACAACAAACTTTGACCTTAATTAATAACGTTTGCAACAATTAATTCACTTAATTAATAATGTTTACAACCTTTCTCAAATTTCATAGTTCGGTTCGGTTTTGGTTTTCATATGTTACGGTGAGCGACACTCAATTTCCATAAGTCAAGTGTTGAAAATCGATATTAATTGAGATGTAATGCCGTCAATTATTAGTGACATAGTTACTTCTATTTTCTTTGGGAAGGGGCCCAATGAGGTTCTGAGCTTCGATCTTCAATTCTGTATAATCGATGCTTATGGAGAATTTATATTCTGAAGGTTTTAGTGTTGGTTTGGAAGATTTTATATACAACAATTATTTCACTTAATCAATAACGTTTGCAACAATCATTTCACTTAATTAATAACATTTGCAATAATTAATTCACTTAATTAATAATGTTTACAACAATAGTGAAACCGATCGATTGAATTATAAATAATAACGATACAACATCAATTGCAGTCATCATTATCACTTTGATCCTGATTTTGATCCTCATCTTCATCGTCATCGTTAGTTAAGAGATCATTATTAAACCCTTCTGCATCGTCGGAGTCCTCATGTTCGTCATAATCGTCATCCTCGTTGTCATCGTCATCGTCGGGAATATCTATTCGCGGTACTGAACTAAAGTCGATAAATAAACTAGATATTGGAAAACATATTGCATCAGGCTCTTAATACGGTTCATATACTTCATATAGTGGACCGACGGTTGCATCCTTTGCAAGTGTGCTTTCACTATACGTACCTCTGTGAGACATCATGTTGATGACTTTTCAACCCTCACCAGCTGACGGATCATCTATATAAAACACTTGTCTTGCCATCTTGGTAAGAATAAATGGGAACTCGTCGTACCAATTGGTCCAAGTGTTTACAGATAAAAGACCACGATCAAACTTTGTGCTACCGGGAAAATTAGGGTCTGTGTTGTACCACATACACCTGAACAACACAACCAACATGCTTCCAAGATACCTTAGTTCGACAACTGCCTGCAGAATCCCATAGTACATGACGTCACCGGCCACTACCATCACTCCACTATTCTGAGTCTTTTAAATTTTGTCTTGCCGCTAACTAACAAACTTGACACCATTTACGTCACACTCTGAATAAATGGTGCAACGCGCAGGTATGGATACCAGAATTTGTAGTTCTTGTTTGTATTTAGGAGCACCTCTAATTCGTAGATCGTTCATATGCATAACAATATTACATGGAACATCAGTTAAATGTAATATGCATGTGATAATAACAAGTAACCAGAGGCTGAATATTTACCCAATTAGGGAAATCTCCAAGAAATGACTTAATACGTTGTTCATCAGTCCCATTTGGAGCTAATTCCCTAAATTGACCGTGGTGAATGCTTATGAACCATTCAACTTCGGGATAGTTTTCAATCACACACCAGTGAGCCGTTGCAATTTCTGCTCTAGTCAGACCGGTGGTCCTGATGCAACCGCTAGGCTTTACGAGGTTGTTAACAACTGAGATGTTCCACACCAGTGCATCGGGGATGACTTCATCACTCGCGTTAGGATCATCCAGATAATTATTGATATAAGTCACGCATTCATGCATAATGTTCCGCTCAGCGACACAGCCCTCTGGGTAACTCTTGTTTCCCACATCTTTCTTGAATTCTCCGAGATGCCTGTAAAATTACAAAGTTATATAGACAAATATAGAAAAATTATGTAGTATAAATTGTACAATCATACCTTTCGGTGGAAAACATCCAGGTAAAATGTACGGGTCTGGTGAGTAAAACCTGTTCAGGTAGGTGGATGCAGAGATGGAGCATGATGGTAAAAAAAGTTGGCAAAAAAATCATCTCCAGTTTGCATAGAATCATTATAATATCTGTTTGCATTTTACGGATGTTCGATTTCGTCAACTCCCGGGCGCATATAATCTAAAAGAATCTGGACAGTTCAACTAGCGCGTCAGTGACATGGTTTCCCAAATACGGTCGGATATCCACTGGAAGAACACGCTGAAGCATGACATGATAGTCGTGAGTCTTTAATTAATAAAACTTTTTATCAAATACTTTGACCTTATTCTTTAGACTTCATGCATAACCTCTTGGATACCTAACAGCAGCAATATGATCAAATACCGCCCTCTGATCCATAAGCCAAATTGTGTAATCCACCTGAGGTAGTTTCGTTTTGCCAGACGGCAATTTTTTACCCAAAGATGCCTGCGTATGCCCATCTTCTCTAGAGTTGCACGAGATTTTGCATCGTCCTTAGTCTTTACATCGAGGCCTAGAACGGTGCCAAAGATGTTTTCGCAAACATTCTTTTCGATGTGCATGACATCTAATGCATGTGTCACACTCGATGAGGTCTAGTAAGGCAGCTCCCAGAATATACCGACGTGAGTCCAAAACAATCTCATTTTAGCTCCCTAAAATATGGATGCAAACTCAATATAATTGAAATAAGATTACAAATTGAATTAAGATTACAAACTCGATTAGAGGAGAACTTATCTGAAGTTGTTATGCGGATATAGAGAATGCTGAGGGTAGGTATGTCTCTTGGTAGCTTCGCACACCTGTCTCGCAGACAGAGTTGGTGGGCCCCGCCTGAAGTCGTTCTTCCTATTAAATGATGCCAGTTGCATCCGATAAGGGTGATCTTCAGGTAGCCATCTACGTGCACCCTGGTACGACATCCTCAAATTACTGTGCACTGCATCAATATCGTCCAAACACTTGGGACATGCCTTGTACCCTTTCGTCTGAATTCCTCCTTACATCCCTAATCCTAGAAAGTCGCTGATGGTCCACATCACGGCTACCCTCATGTTGAATGTCTCTTCATCGTATCGATCCCAAGTTGAAACCCTTGTCTCCCACAACATCTTAAGCTCATCGATCACCGGTCTTATAAATACATTGAGACACTTTCTTGGAGACTTGGCCCCGATATTAACAGCACTAGCATGTTAAACTCCTTCCTCATACACAAATGTGGCGGCAAATTATAAGGCATCACAATAACAGGCCAAGCGCTGTAAGGAACAGCTGTAAACCTAGAGGGACTGAACCCGTCGGACGCTAAAGCGAGACACACGTTTCTGAAGTCGGACGCAAATTGCGGATGTAACCTGTAAATATAAATAAATAAATATATATTTATATATATACATATATAAATACCTGTTGAAATGCTTCCATGCTTCCCCATCCGCTGGGTGTCTAAGCAAATCAGGATATGTTTGGGATCTTTCCCCGTGCCATCGCATTTCCTTTGCAATTCGTTTAGACATATACAAACGCTACAATCTCGGCGTCAAAGGGAAGTACCTAACAGTCTTCCGGGAAATCCGCTAACCACCTCCCGTATCTTCTTGTTCCCATCTCGACTCACCGCAAACAGGACATTGATCTAGATCTACATACTCTTTGTAAAACAGCAGGAGCAACAATAGTAACATGCGTGGATGATCCTATAACCCATGCCTATTTTCTTCAAAAAAAAAATTACAGTTGCATATGACTCGGGGTACTTGTTTTCTTTGGGTAATAGATAATTCACTTCCGTAACCCACTTGTTGAAGCTTATGTCTTCCATATTACAACTCTGTTTCAGCTGTATAGCTCTAAGCATCGCGGTCAATGCAGTCTCTTCACAATCCTCGTATAGTGGAGTCATTGCTTCATCTAAAAGATGCTGATATGACAACATATAATCTTTGGCAACAAGGTCCACGTGAATTACAGTGTCATCGGTAGGGGAATCGTACGACTCATGAAATAAAAAAGCATCTTGCACAAATGCCATAGTTGGGTTACTCAAAGGATCGATATTGTTACTCGAAGACGCCTTGTTCTGTTATATTTCCAGTAATCGTTGTGACGTTAAAGCTATGTCTAAAACTTCATCGTGTAGGTGCCATACGGTATATAATGGTATTATACTATCATTGATCAAGTGATTGTATATATCATCTAAGCTGAGTTGTGCGCCCATGTTGAAACATCTTTTACAGGGACATGGATACAATCCGGTCACACTATTACCATTCTCTCGTACAAATGACAAGAAATCTATTACCCTCACAATGAATTGGGGAGAACCTCTTTACCATTTCATCAAACTCTTTACCATTTTCACTTTCGTATATATCATAAAACAATATTACAAATCTATAAATTTATACTCTAAACACAAAATTTATCAACAACTAATAATAATAGTAGCTATCTTTTCAACACAAAACATACATTTTTTACACTAATCTCAACATTTATATTATTTTAAACACTTAATATATTTTTTTACACTAAAAATCTAAAAATTTATACAACAAACATAAAAATTTGCAAATAATAATAATAATAATAATAATAATATGGACCTAGTTATCAAATAAGGCCAACAACTAACAACAATACGATATTTTCAACACCAAACATATATCTTTTACATTAATCTCAACATTTATATAAACACAAAAATTAGTGAAAAATTAATATGAATAAGAATTAGTGTACCTATAGATCAAATAAAGCCTTTGATGGGGGGAAATAATGTTGATTTGCAACCTGAAATCGCCAAAATCTCCCAAAAAATAATCCAAAATGACTTCAAAAGCTTAAATCCCGAAAATGGAGGAGTTGTTGCTATTTTGATGATGAACAGGCTCTTAGGCGACATATTATCTTAAGTATGTCATCTAAGATAAGTCAGTCAAACCCCATAAAAAAAGTGTTGATGGTCAAACAGAACTTAGGCGACATACAATTAAGGTAATTTTCTTGTGGAGGTGACAGAACGGGATAGCGAAGAGGATGAATCATACGCTCCTTAAAAAGGTGCGGTGTATGCTTTTCAATGCCAATTTGGATAAGCAATTTTGGCTGAAGCCTTATCCTACGCTACGTTCTTGGTTAATCGTTTGCCATGCTCGAGATTGGAATACAAAACACCTATGGAGGTGTGATTCGGATCTCATGCTAGGTACGACAACAATCACGTTTTTGGTTGTCCAGCATATTATCACATTCGTGATGAGAAAATTGATCCTAGGGCTCGTAAGGCAATATTCTTAGGCTCTTGTGATGGGATCAAAGGTTACAAATTTGGGTGTCTTTAAAGCAATAAGATCGTGATTAGTATGGATGTGATGTTTGACGAGGCATCTATGCTCAAGACAACCTCGCCGACAAATGGTGGTTCTTCAATCCCAGTTGAAAAGGAGAACAAGACGAGTGAGAAAGTGGTGGAAATGGAAGTGACTACTCCAGTTAATACTCGGATTACGAATTCGGTGGAGGAGTCCAACTAGGAAAAGATGACTCCTGGCGAGTGGTCAGAGATTTTAACAGTGAAATTAGGTCAACAACAAACGATACCGTCTTTCGCTAGTGGAAGATAGCCTATGGCTCGACGTGCACCGATTTGATATAGGTATCTAGACATGGTGGCGTATGCATTAGTAGGTTACGAGGATGAGCCAACTTCGTATCAGGAAGCTATGGATTCTAGAGAGAATGCAAAGTGGAAAGCGGCTATGGAGGATGAGAT
The DNA here is from genome assembly GCA_021464415.1 of Lonicera japonica. Lineage (NCBI taxonomy): Eukaryota > Viridiplantae > Streptophyta > Magnoliopsida > Dipsacales > Caprifoliaceae > Lonicera > Lonicera japonica. The sequence continues at coordinate 150,096 of JAKCWG010000785.1, read as the reverse complement.
GGAGTCTCTCCAGAAAAACCGAACTTAGGAACTATGCGATTTGCCAAAAGGGAAGAAACCTCGATCCAGGCATTGTTGGCTATGGTAGCATAATTTGATCTCAAACTTGAACAACTCGTTGTCAAAACTGCGTTCTTGCATGGGGACCTAGAGGAAGAGATATATATCTCTCAGCCGAAGGGATTCAAAATTGTTGGTAAGGAAAATAGTATATGCAAACTTCAGAAGTCGTTGTACGGATTGAATCAGTCCCCGCGTCAATGGTACAAGAGGTTTGACACTTTTAGGATCGTGCAGAAGTTTACTCGGAGTGAATTTGATCATTGTGTTTACTTCAAAAGGCTCGAATCTGGCAATGTCATATATTTACTCCTATATGTTGACATATGCTCATTGCTTCCCGGAGCTTGGTGCAGATCAACGTATTGAAAGCTCAGTTAATCAAGGAGTTTGAGATAAAATATTTTGGTGGAGCGTGAAAAAATTTGGGGATGGAGATCGTGCGAGATAGGAAGAGGGGACAATTATGTCTTACATAAAGGCAATACCTTGAGAAAGTGGTTGCTCTATTTGGGATGAAAAACTCAAAGCCGATGAGTGTCCTGTTAGCATCGCACTTCAAACTCTCGGCAACGATGGCTCCTAACTCCGAGGCAGAGGTGGAGTACATGGCTCAAGTTCCTTATTCAAGTGAGGTTGGGAGTTTGATGTATGCCATGCTATGCACTCAACCGGATATTGCTCAAGCCGTGAGCATTGTTAGTAGGTATATGGCGAACCCTGAAAAACTACACTGGCAAGTTGTTAAGTGGGTTCTACGATATATACGGGGTAAGATGGACAAAGGGTTAGTATTTAAAAAATTCGAAATGTCAACTATTGAGGGTTTTGTGGATTTGGACTACGCCAGCGACCTAGACAAGCGGAGATCAATTACGGGTTGTGTGTTTACATTGGGTAGCGGTCCGTTGAGTTGGAGGTCGATGATTCAAAGTGTGGTAGCGTTGTCTACCATGGAGGCGGAATATATTGTGGTAACGGAGTCGGTCAAGGAGGCCATATGGCTCCGTGGTTTAGTTAGTGATCTTGGTTTGAAGCCGAAAAAAATGGTGGTGCACTGTGACAGTCAGAGTGCAATTCACTTGGCGAAGAATCAAGTTCATCATGGAAGAACCAAGCATATTGATGTCCGATATCACTTCATTCGGGAAATTATTAAAAACGGTGTTGTAAATCTGGTTAAGATATGCACCAAAGATAATCCGGCAGATATGTTGACAAAGGTTGTCTCGTTGGCCAAGGTTGAGTATTGCTTGACGTTGGTCAATGTCCTTCTGTGTTGATGCCCCTGGGGGGTCCTAAAGGACCGGCGGGGGTGATAGGGTCTTATTCGATAATTTGATCATGGTGGAGTGCATTGGGGGTCTTGTGGAACATCACCAAGGTGGAAAATTGAAGATTTGGCTCTGTATATGAATCTTAGTCCTGTTAGGTTTTATATTGTCCAATTCTTAATTGGCTTTGTATTATACAAATCCTAATTGGATTTGTATTATCCAATTTGTAGTAGGATTTGGCTTTGTACAATCTTAAACCATAAGATTTATACTTTATAAATAGACCCCTTGTCATAAGTTTTATTCATGAGTTGTATTGTATAATTTACTAGCTAGATTAGAGAGTATATTTGAGAGAGGATATTGAGAGCTTTAATTGGTGGCTAAGGTTTGTTTTGCACGTTGTATTCAGAATTGGTCTCATCAATAATAGCTATCACCCGGTGGATTAATGGCGGTTTTACCGGTACCACCTAATTGCTTGCGTGCTTGGTTAGTTGTTTTCTTCTTTAATCTATTGTTTTTCGTATTGCTTGAATATCAGTGGTGCTTGTTTCTTTAATTATTGTACGAATAAGTGTCCGGTCGATCCTACACTTGCGCTAAGGCTTGTTCTAGCGGTATCTTAGCACAACAAAATCGCCCAAAAACCAAAACATATCCTCTTCGTGAAACTTCGCGACATAGAATGCAGCATCAAAAAAATTGAGATCCCGAAATAAAGCCCAAATAATCCCCAACGGGCTCGATAACCAAATATCTTTAATTTGTTACCATCCCCAAAATACACACGAGACATTTTCAACAACACGGTGACACCTCGAGCACCATAACTTAACATTCACGCCATAGCAGGTAAGATTGGAAAGGGAGGGAATTGTATCTAAACAAGCTAGCCACATAAAAATTAGAATTTTTCGAGGCAAACACAAATTCGACAACAATGACTAAAAGGATTTAATACTGACATTTGATGACAAAGCTGACCCTGACCTCAAAATATTCATAGCTAGCTTATATCCACTCTTTGCTATTAAAATGCCAACACAAACAATAAACTAAATTATTATTTGGTAGCAAAATTGCGAGAATAAGATCAGCTTCAGGCCGAGAGAAAGAAGTTTTAATCTTTTGAATATCCCAGGTTGTTGACTGAAGGATCATATCACTTACCCATGAATCCAACAGTAGAGAGGGGGAAGAAAACATCCGAAAAGAAACAAGTAGGAGAAGCCACAGGTTGCCGTAAATTTTCACAATTGATTCATCTTCTATACACCACCGTAAGCCTTGGATCAAAAGGTCTTGCCCCCACATTAAACTATGCCAAGTATATCAGCACTCTGTCCTATTCTCGGCATGAATGATATCAGTGAAGGATAATAGTGGCCTATGAGAACCCAAGCAAGTAACGATTCATGTTGGCGCACCAAATTCTACATATTTTTCGCATAAATTGAGGATCCCCACCAAAAACGAGACATGCTAAGTTTAATTCATCAGAGATCCTTTGGCAATTTAAAAAGGCCTAAACAATTTGTCCACAAGGCTTGCAAAATTGTTTTAACTAAAACCTCCTTCCCACCTTTAGAAAATTATAATCTCTTATAGCATTTAATTTTTTTCCAGACCTTATCTTGAATGGAACCAATCACTAGCTTCTTCTTCTTTCATACTTACGTTGAAGCCCTAGGTATTTATCAAAATAATCCACTACTCGTACTTGAAGAGAATTCGAAATGGACTCTCTCAGGCTACTCACCAATGCAAGGTTACAAAATAACACTGATTTATTAAAATTAATTTTCTGGCCTGATGCTTTTTCATAGGAAGCAAGGATAACGTTGAGATTACTAACTGCTGCCAATCCTCCTTTAATAAAAAGTAAACAATCATATGAAGAAAACAAATGAGAGACCCGCGGGCTGCGCCTACAAATCTGAATCCCATTGATAGAATCATTGCTAACTGGTTTCCTTAAAAGGGCGTTAAAACCCTCCGCGCAAAGAAGAAATAAGTGAGGCGAGAGTGGATCCCCGTGCCGAATACCCCTATTAGCATATAACCGATTTGATGCCTTACCGTTAGCGAGCATTTGATATGATAGCGAGTTGATACATGCATTTACCTAACCTCTCCATTTTGCACAGAACCCGAACCTCTCCATAACACTATCGAGGAAACCCCACTCCACCCTATTATTGGCCTTGCTCATATCGAGTTTAAATGCTAAGAACCCAAACTTCGAACTTTTATTATGCCAAACCACATGAAGAATCTCAGAAGCAAGAAGCAGATTATCCGTAATGCTTTTCCTCGAAACAAAACACTTTAATCATTATCTATAATTAAAGGCAGAATATTACAAGGCCTATTAGCCAAAATTTTAGAAATCAATTTGTAAATAATATTGCATAAGCTTATAGTCTAAAAGTTGGACATAGATTTGGGATTGCTGCACTTTGGACCAAAGTAATGAGCGTCTCATTAATAGTAGTTAAGGATGATGTCTGCGGACAAGAAAATTAATAGACGCTTCCCAAATTGACGGACCAACCACATCCTAAATTTTTTGAAAAAACAGCGTCGACATACCATCAGGTCCTGGGACCTTGGAGGGGCGTCATTTGCTTAAGTGCTGTGAACACTTTGACTACCACATCAATATCAGCTTGAGACGGTGAAGACGGAGAAATAAGATAGCCGAAAAAAGAACATCGCAATATCCTGAATGCTATTCTCATCAGTCTGCCAGTTTCCATTAAGGTCTATTATGCCATGGATATAATTTTTCCTTTTCCGCTGAGAAGCTTTTTGATGAAAAATTATTGTATTTAGATCACCTTCCAGCGTCCAATTTATGAGAGCTCTCTGTCTCTAGTACATATCCTCTTGCTCTATAAGTTTGGCAACTTATTTTTATAATTACTTCATTTCAACAGAGCCCACCAGATTTATACCATCGACTTGCTCTTGAGCTACCTGGCTAGCTTGTTTATTCTTAAGTTCATTATGAATGCAGGAGTTACTGACCGGGCTGGTGCCAATTGCTTATGCCATGAACGCAATTTTGAATCCCTTTTAGAACACGACTAATTGGACTATAATGCCAGTCCATATTAGCAGACCATGAGGAAAAAATTACTTCTGTACATCCATCTTTAAATATTCAATAATCTTCAAAATGAAAATGACGTTTACATCGAATTCGGGGCAATAGGAAACATTTAAATTCAACTGACAGTAATCCAAAAATCCTAACGAGCCGAAGCTAGCTTCTATATTTGGAAACATACCTCGCCATTGCAAATTGTAGAGAACTCTGTCAAGCTTCTCGTGGATAATCTCCCTATTCGCTCTTTTCTCCATTCAAGAAAATCGAGATTCGCCAGGTTTCACCTCAATCAAACCCGCATCGAGCACTGCTTCCTGGAAACTCTCCATCAAATTCGTCGCTCTTTGTACCGCACCACACTTCTCAGAGTCTTCCATAATCTAATTAAAATCCCTAGCACGTTTGGCCTGCGTTACTTTTGCACTTTCTGAACATTTAGAGCATAAGTCATCTCCAGATTCAAAACTCCTACTACAACCAGGAGAGACTTTTTTTGAACTCCGGTCCCCATTGAAGCAAAACCAAGCTCCATATTGAAACTCACTCCCTTGCCCATCCGTGCCTTCTTCTAAATACATGTTACATTCCCTGTACAATTTAAGAGCATTAATATAGTTATTGTTGAAAAAATGAACTGCAGAAACCAAAATTAAATAAAGAAAGAGAGTACACCGAGTTGAGTCGCGGATTATGTCGCTCTCTTTAAGACGTTTCGCGGCTCTGCCCAGAATTGTGCTAGCAGTTCAGTAATCGCCATGCTGTCCCCAGGATGAAACAGCCCAGATACTCTCCTGTACGATCGATGTGCACCACAGTTGATCGTTCGACAAATACTCTTAAATTCGTGCTCGGAATCGGTAAACCTTTTTACCGCCGGAGGGAAAAAAAAATTTAGGGTTCTTGGAAGGTTTTCGTATTTCTTTTTTTAGAAGAAGAGATAGATTGATAAGAAATTTTTTTTCGTTTTAATTTGTTCAATAAAATATTAAAACGGTAGGATAAAAATAGAATCCGTTTCGGTGGAAGAGTACGCGGAGACGTGGAGAGAAATTTGGGAGCCGTTTGGAAGTGGTTTGACCACTTTTGAAATTTAAAAAATAAATTTTATTTAACAAATAATATTTTTCTAAAACTATTTTGTATAAAAAAATTATACATAGCACAAGATAAGCCCAAAGCCTGAGCCCGGACCAGGTCGGTCGGCGCTTGTGTGATGAACCACATTCATCCAAGTCTTCACCCAATAGTACAAAATTCTAATGCCCAAAGGGCTCAAGCCCTTAAGCAAATTTCCCCATATAAAAACCCATGAAAGGTTTTTTCTTTCTCCTATGTGGGACTTGGGAAAAGACTAACCTTGCCTTGTCTAAGATTTTTCTTCAAATACATAATGCTCCAACAGTTATAAATTTCGAGTAACAGAATTCAAATTCTAGATTTCCAGGTAGTTTCCCTCATCTCGACCAAGAGAGTAATAAACTAGCACCGAAAGTTGCAACCAAAAGAATCAAATTTATAATATATTAATTATGTTTTAGAATAAGCTTTAAATTTTATTAAAAAATTATAAGGGGATATAAAAATGGGGGTAGCTATCCCAATCAAATTATCTTTTAATGGGATTTCTTTGAAATTGTCCCTAACATGGTTGCGACCCTGCACCCTTTTAAAGGAGTAATCAACTTCCCTAACTGTACCTAACGGGGTTGCGAGCCTGCATTCCTTAAGGGATTAATTAACCGCCCAATCAAACTACTCGACGAGATTTGAACTCTATTCACTCTTGTGAAGAGTGGACAGTCATGTCATATGAACTAGAACTTGTTGATGAAAAATATGGAGTGGGAAGGGCTTAAACTTGGGTCAATGTGAAACTAACAAACACTACAAGAAAACTGGCTTTTTACGTCATTTATTTAGCAGCACTATAAATAAATGCCGTAATTAAACAATTTTAGCACTTTTGAACAAAATGCTAAAAGTTTACGACATTTTGTACCAAAAACAAGAATATATGTCATTTCATAACAAAAGATGTAAATTTACGACATTTTCAAACAACAAGTGCCCGCAATGTTAAACGTTTTCTCAGCATTTTGTGTAAAACGTTGAGAAATTATAAATTCACGGCATTCTCTAATAAGTGATGGTAATATTAATTACTTTATGGATATTATGCATCAAATATAATTATATAAGAAAAATTCGGCATTTATACCAAATGTTAAAAGTTTATGATAATTTTTTACAAGTACCGAAAAAATAATTTCACCAAAATATAGTAATATTTTTTTTTTATTTTTCTGATGTTAAAATTATTCCACATGCATTATATACCTCATTCAAATCATTTAATTTCAATTATACAAGTAGAATTAGATTGAATTCTTTCAAAAAAGTAAATTCAATTCAAAATAATAGAAAACAAAAGTAAACAAAGAATGTCATATAATTTGAGACAAATATATAAAAGTTCCTCAAAAACTAAACCAATGAATTACTTTATACAAGATAAGTTTTTTTTTTTTTTTTTAATTCGACTTTGATGGTTCCAATTACCAAGGGCGAAAACCTAATAAAAATAATTTAGTTCAAGATATGATCTGGTCTAGCTCCAGTTTCTATTCAACCATGATGATTCATGGCATTCCAAATGATGATCCACACATGATGAATTACAAGGATAGAGCATGAAAATTCAAAAGAATTTCAAGACTCCTATATTATTTCCTTAATTATTTAGGAGTTTATTTTTAGTTGTCTTATTTTATTATTCAATTAGGAATTAGATTAGTAGTTTCCTTTTTGAATAAGTTTTCTTATTATTTATTATTATTTTCCTTATTACTTTAGGATTATTCTAGATTTTATTATTTTTCTTTTCGAAGTAAGAAATAGTTTCCTTTTTGAATTAGGATTAAGGCTTTGTTTACTCCTATTTAAAGGAGGCACATAATTGTTTTTTTTAATGAAGAGTTTTGATGATTAATAATATTGAGAGTTTTCTTTGTGTTCTCTAAGAACATGTTGAACATGTTGAATTGATTAATTCAATTGTTCTTGACTTATCAATCAATTCTCCACCAATTGATTGTGGCGTCATTCATTATACCGAGGTTCGCGCTTCTTTAAGCGTTGGGTTGAAGTTTTCGCCTTCCATCTTTCGACGTATTCCAAGGTTCTAGTCTATTTATAGACTACGGGTTGAGGATCCATTAGCCTGGCTAGAAAAGACGATCCGAGTTCGCGTCAGTTCATGCCACTAATTGTATTTTTGATATATATATATATATATATAATGAGGGGAAAATTCAAGTTACACTTGATGTAAAATAAAGAAGTTTTGCACCCGTCAATAACTTGCTCTTGGTTTCATAATTCATCGATTGAACTATTGTATTAGACCATTATAATATTTCAAAGATGCATACCAAAAGTTATAGAAATAGCTTATCTAATAGTAGAATTAATAAATTATGAATATGAGAAAAAGTTATATACATATGTAAAACTTCTTAAGCTTCCACCGGTATAACTTGAACTTTTCCCTATAATAATAATAATAATAATAATAATAATAATAATAATAATTGTTGTTGTTGTGATAAATTTTAATACTCACAAGTACACGAATCAGTTAATAGTGCAGCGTATAAGCGAAGTGGATCCCACAAGGACTTAAAACAATATGTTTTATAATTATTTTGTTAATCTTTCACTAACCTACTAATCTAGTTAGAAAAGTTTATGGGAATTAAACAAATAAAATAAAGCAAAACAAGTAAACTAAATTAATAAAACTAAACTAAATAACACTAAGCAAGATAACAAAATTAATGAATTAATTGACTAGAGTTTTGGAATCATATATTTAATATCATCTTCCTTAGTATTCATGCACGCAACTCTACTCTTATCCCACACTAATTTGGCCCCTTGACTCTATTAGATACGAAAAATAAAATCAATAAAGTCTAATTAATTAATAAAATTCAATTGTAATTCTTCCACAGTTAAACTTAAGTATAAGGTCAAAATACTCACTATATCTGTTAAAACGCGTCCTATATTTACTCTTAACAAATCATTAGGTGGATCTAACAAAAAATAACGAGAATCCAACTTTATTTTTATCAATTAAAATATATATTAAATAAGAAGAATTATATTTAACATTAAGACATTAAATTGATAGAGTAATTGGCATGAAGACGTGAATTGAATCAATTAAATATACTTATTATAACCATAATACAAATTTATGCTAGCATAAATAGAAATAAATAACAAAAAAAAATTGAAAAAAAAATTTACTTTGATATTAATTTAATTGAATAATAAAAATAAACTTTAAATTTTCAGGTTTTCAATAAAGTAAAAAAGAAATAAAAAATGAAGAGCGGAGACGGTAGTGCTCGGCTCCACCGAAATATTGTGCACGGCTCCCACGTGCACTCCAGTTGCTGCGGCTGCCTCTATTTATAAAGTGAAGCATTCTTTTTTTATCAGGAATCTTGGGGTTAAATTGAATGGGTTATGGGCTTAGGCCTAGTTAATGGGTAGTTGGGCTTTGCATCTTTAAAGGCTGGGCTGTTCATTAATTAAATTTGGTGGCTGGCTTAGGCCCATTTATTTTAGTACAATTTGTTGAATTTTCGACTAATTAGCTACAGAATTTTGCGTCACAATTTCGAACTCTGAAATGGCTAAATTTGAAAAAATGCTAACCGTAAAGTTGTAATTCGTAAAATTATCTTCAAATTAACCTCAAGAATCGCATGATTTAGAGTTCCGAGTGAAAAGTTATGCTTCCAAAAGTTTTGAACCACTTTAACCGTCTTCACATGCTTTTAATTTATTTATTTTTCTCAATTTTCACAAATTCTTTTCTAATATCTGAAAAACAATCAAAATAAAAATAGTAGTAATAATATACACTCTCTAAATTATAAATTAGCGTGATAAATTATATTAATTTCTTTGTACATTAGTAAGATATTAAAAAAAATACAATTAAATAATGAATGAGTATTTTGGCATAGAGTTAGGGAGTGAGAAAAAAAATTGAGTATTAGGGAACTTCGCGTAGGTCAAGGGTTCGAGATAAATGCCTTTAATGATTTTCGACATTCGTAGAAAAGTGAAAATTCTTTAGCAACATTGGCTTTCAAGGTACTAAAACAAATACAGAGAAAAGTGGGCAAAATATTTTAGAAACATTTAGGCTCCGTTTGATTGCAAGGTGGAAAAGGAAAATAAATTTAGTTAGTTTTGGTGAAAAGATGGAAAATAAGTTGAGTGATAGAGGTGATATCCTCTTGATTTTTAAGTTTTTCCATGAAGAAATTTTCTTTGCTTGGTGGTGAGTAACAATTTTTCACCAAAAACATTGAAGGATGGAGGATATATAATCATAAAATGAGTAACATCTATCACCTTATTTTCTATCTTTTCACATAAACTAGCTAAATTTATTTTCCTTTCCCATCTTTGCAATCAAACGGAGCCTTAAACTACTTATAACAGCATTATGCTAATGGTAAAAAAGTCATTTTTTCTTAGTGAAACACCTTTCGCAACTGAAATAGGCCCTTGACAAATTTTTTTTTTCTTTCAAGAAAATTTACTTTTCCTTTTAACTTTTTTCTCATTTAATTTATGAAAAATATAAATACATATAAAAAATGTAATACACATTTAATAAATGGTGATTTTAAATGTCCCACTTAATTAATCTTTTCACTCCCTTTATAATTAACTTTAAAATTTCCCACTTATAGTCTGTTTGCTCACCCCGCCGCACAGTTCTCGTTTCTTCTTACTCATATATTTTGTCTCTTGATCTCTTCCTCTGGTTTAGTAAAAGAATTAAAAGTACATATATGAGTCAAGTTCTTTTAAGTTGGGTATGAATCGGCCATATTATTAATATATTTAAATTAATAAAAGGATTAATTATTTAACATTCTCAATGTGAAGATTTCCTCAGAAAAGAGAAGGAAAAAATATTCAGTTTAAAGACTTACAGAATTAGAAACTAAGATAATCCATAATTACTTAGAACATCAATCTGGGCTTAAGTTTGAAGATTTAGGCATAAGAAAGCACATATTTCAACCATTATGAATTTTTATAACAGTTTTTATTTTCAATTTTCTCCCGGCAGTAATTTTTCTTTTTCAATGAAAGATATGTCTGTAAAGGCATTTGAACTTTTGCCTGTAGAAAAATGTGCATGTATTTATGTATGAATTAATTTCTAAGGATGTGCATGATATGTTTCATTTTTCATAAATAATGGTCTTTTTAACTCAATATCCAACTTTTTTTGGTGTTTGATTACCATATTTTTATAAAGAAAACAAATTATAGGAAGCTCTCATGTGGCCCCCCTTTTTTCCGAAAAGATGGAAAGTCATTTTTCATGCCTCTTTGCGTAATTTGTTTTCGAGGGAATGAAGAAAACAAGCTGAAATGAATTGTTCAATGGAATGACACATTAGAATTCCTTAGAATCATTTCCGTACCGGTTCCATGCATATTGTGAGGAATTTTTGCGGATAGCAACAACAAAAATTATTCATCAGTAAATGTTCATCTTCAAAATGATAACGAGGTGAGTTTATAGTTTATCAGAAAAATCACTGGGGTGACAAGAAAAAGGGAGTGATAATCATATTTTGGTGAGTGCATTTAAAATTGCACATGATAAATCGTATAGTGAAAAAAATTGACCATGACATTCTCGTTATAAAAGGGAGGAGACTTTTAGTTTTCTTTCCTTATTTTTCGACACTCACATGCTCATGGGCCATTATTTTATCCATTTCCCCGCTTACACGAGCGATTATTCTGTCCATGTTCGCATTTACTTCTCTTTTTTTGTGTACAATTTTCTCCCATTATATTTGTAGGTCGGAAAATACCCTAGAGGGGGGGGGGGGTGAATAGAGTTTTAAAAACTTAATGCGGAATTAAAACGTTTTTAAACTATTTAAGCAAAGCAACTTAGTTAAATAAGTTTATCAAGAAAAACAATCAATTAAATAATCAATCCCAAGAATAATCAATAATATAAGCAACATCAATCAATTAATATAACAAATAAATAAAGAGATTGAGTAAGAAAGATTGAACCAATTTCAAGTCGAAGATTTTTTGTCCACACGGTTCGGCTTGTTCCCCCTACTCCGTGCTCGGTTAGTTCCCCGAGAATTTCCACTATAACCGATCTCCTTCCGGATGAAGATCAAACTTCTACAAGTGTACTCTTATCACACACTCTCACAAGTATTGAAAACACCTTCAATACTTTCACAAGAAATCCATCTTACTAATGTATGAGATACACTTCTCACAATTATGATTAAAATGAGTTTTGGTGACAAACACCAATATACAATATCTCTCTTGTATATGACAAAATACAAATGAAACTCACACTAAGAGATATCAAAATTGATCAAAATATATAGCTCAAAAATGAAGAATTTGATCAATAAAATGGATTGAATACTTGAACAATTTTTTACATATGTAAAATAAGTTTGTAGAATGATTCAAGTGTGTTAAAACATGTCTAAGACATCATATATATATAGCTTGAAAAACCATATGGCCGTTGGGGATGATTAAGAGAGGTTTTGGCTCCAAGGTATACATTTTCAAACTTTCCAACATCTAGTTTTGACAAAACAATTCAAAATTGTTTTGTTAATTTCTCCCACTTAGACCGTTGGATCATGCTCAAATTTTAGTCAAAATTTTCAGGAGATGTTGTCTAACTGTTGTAAAAAATTTAAAATGATCGGCGTTCGAGAGGACCTCTATTTTACCGTTAGATCAAAACTGGGCAAAAATTGAGCGAATTTTAAACGAAAAATAAAAATATTTTTCCAATTTAATAATTTAGTTCGCAAAAAAATTCTAATGATTTTTGAACTTCAAAGATATGTTTCTAAGATACCTATTTTTATTATAGCTTAAAATATGATCATTTAAAATTGATATGAATTTATTTTGAAACTCGATTTTTGTAAAATGATGTTTTTCAAATAAATTCAATTTCAAGCTAGTTTGAATCAATCTTTAAAAGATGAAAGAATATGTTTGAGCTATAGGGATTTGATCAATAAAGTATCTTTACATAAAATCTAAGCACTCACTCAATTTAAAGATACTTCGAGTCTTCGTGATGCTTGATTTTCTTGTGCGTATCTTCACTTGTTTAATGTTCTTGATCCTTTCTTGGTTTTGATAACTTGTAGAACATGTAGATATCATTCTTGTGCATATCTTTACTTGCTTAATGATCTAGATCTTTTCTTAGCTTTGTATAGCACATGTATATCACTTGAGTTCATTTCTTGTGAGTAGAGGCGTTTGTAAAGCTTGTGTGAGATTTGCTTCGTTTGAAGTTACACTTGGTCGGAAGATATATCGGTTAAAATGGCTATCATCATTGGAACAACCGAGTTAAATAACACTATATTAACTTATTGCAATTATCAAAATAAGATTAATTGACTTTAAGGTCAACAATCTCCCCCTTTTTAATGATGACAATAGAGTTAATATGTGTTTATAAAAAGATAATAATTTTAAGCATATGAATAATATGCTCCCCCTAAATAGGTGCATATATAAAAATGTACAAGCAATTATTAAAATGACAAATACTTGCATAGATAAGATAAGTTCAAACAACTTAACCGAAAGAATAAGTTCAAAAAGTACTTAAACAAATAGACAAACTAGTAGTTCTTGATCAAGCATAGCATAATAAAATAAACGAGTGTGTACCATTATCACTCATGACACACACACATAACACACATACTTCTCCCTCTTTTTCTTCATGAAAAAGGAGGGAATCAGTAATTATCAATATAAAGCTGCAAAAATACTTGTTAATACTCATAATAATGTGTACATTAATGCAAGCAAATTTTATATAATATAAAAATAAAAGAAAATTAAGCATAATTAAATAATGTATGCTCAAAATTAAGCATTATCAATCCCTTTTATGAACTTTTTGGAATAAACTAGATATCACAAGCTCTAGTCATACCGAGTTCACGTCAAATAGTACAAAAACGATCTTCAGAAAGCTGTTTAGTGAATATATCCGCAAATTGCGATTCGGTGCCAACGAATTCAATACCAACATCACCTTTTTGCACATGATCACGAATAAAATGATATCTTATCTCAATGTGCTTAGTACGTGAATGTTGTATGGGGTTCTTGGTCAAACTTATGGCACTTGTGTTGTCACATTTAATGGGAATGTGGCTAAGACTAATTCCAAAGTCTTCTAGTTATTGTTTAATATATAAAGTTTGTGCACAACAACTTCCGGCCGCCATGTATTCCGTTTCATCCGTTGAAAGGGCCACTGAATTTTGTTTCTTACTTGACCAAAATACTAGTGCGTGTCCTAGAAAATGACATGTGCCACTAGTGCTTTTCCTATCGATTTTGCAACCCGTAAAATCCGCATCGGAATAACTTATTAGGTCAAATGTGTTCTCTCTTGGATACCACAAACCCAATGAACTAGTATCGAAAAGATAACGAAAAATTCGTTTTACGCCAAGTAAATGTGATTCTTTAGGATCCGCTTGGAATCGTGCACAAAGACATACACTAAACATAATATCCGGCCTAGAGGCCGTCAAATACAATAAGCTACTGATCATACCTCGATATTTCTTGATGTCCACACTTTTACCTTTCTCCTCTTTGTCAAATTTTAATGTTGAACTAATAGGAGTGCTCATGGATTTGGCTCCTTCCATGTCGAATTTCTTTAAAATCTTCTTCACATACTTCTCTTGATTAATGAAGATGCCTTCTTTACATTTTTTCACTTGTAATGCAAGGAAGTAGTTCATTTCTCCCATCATGCTCATTGCAAATTCCTTTTGCATACAAGTAGAAAATTCTTTGCAAAAATTGTCGTTAGTAGAACCAAATATAATATCATCAACATAGATTTGTACAAGTAGCATGTCATTATTATGATGTTTGATAAATAAGGTAGTATCAATTTTTTCTCTAACAAAACCATTATTAATCAAAAATGAACTTAATCTATCATACTATGCTCTAGGTGCTTGTTTTAAGCCATATAAAGCTTTAGACAATTTAAATACATAATCCGGATACATATGATTTTCAAAACCGGGAGGTTGTTTTACATAAACTTCCTCTTCAATAAAACCATTTAAGAAAGCACTTTTCACATCCATTTGATACAATTTAAATTTTTTAAAACATGAATAAGCAAGTAGCATGCGAATTGCTTCTAAACGAGCTACGGGTGCATATGTTTCTTCATAATCAATGCCCTCCTCTTGATTGTATCCTTGGGCAACAAGTCTAGCTTTATTTCTAACAATAACACTATTTTCATCCTTTTTATTTCGAAATACCCATTTAGTGCCTATAATAGTATGATCATTTAGTTTGGGAACAAGTGTCCACACTTTATTTCTCTCAAATTGATTGAGCTCTTCTTGCATAGCCATCATCCAAGATTCATCTTGTTCGGCTTCATTTATGTTTTTAGGCTCATATTCAGAAACAAATGCCACATTATTGCAAACATTTCTTAAGGATGATCTAGTCATAACCTTACTAGATGGATCTCCAAGAATTTGATCAATAGGGTGGTTGGACACAAATTTCCAACTCCTAGGCAAATCATTCGAGTTTTGCTCGGTTGTATTTTCTAACTCCTTAGGAGGAGCTTGAGCACTCGAAGTTTCTTCCTTAGATGAATCATAAATTTGAATATTTGAAACCTTTTGGATAATTTCAACACCGTCATCGGAACGTACTATGGGTGAGAAAGGATTTGTCTCATCAAATACAACATGCATAGATTCTTGTACTACTAAACTTTTCTTGTTATAAACTCTATATGCTTTACTATTAGTGGCATACCTAAGAAAAATTCCTTCATCGGATTTAGCATCAAATTTTTTCAAGTGATTACGATCATTCAAAATAAAACATTTACAACCAAAAACTTTAAAATATGCAATATTTGGTTTCTTGTCATTCATAATTCATAGGGTGTCTTATCTAACTTTTTACGAATAATAACACGATTAGTTACATAGCATGCGGTATTAACGGCTTCCGCCCAAAAATATTCCGGTAAAGAATGTTCATGTAAGATGGTTCTAGACATCTCTTGAAGAGATCTATTTTTCTTTTCAATCACACCATTTTGTTGAGGAGTTCTAGGTGCCAAAAAGTTATGATTAATACCATGCTCATCACAAAAATTCTCAATATCAATATTATGAAATTCTCTACCTCTATCACTTCTAACATGTATAATAAAAGCACCCTTTTCATTTTGAACTTTTCTACAGAATTTAGCAAATACATGAGATGTTTTATTTTTATGAGCAAGAAAAAATACCCAAGTAAATATAGAAAAATCATCAACAATCACAAAGGCATACAATTTACCACCTAAACTAGCAACCGAATTAGGTCCAAATAAATCTAAATGTAACATATCAAGTGGTTTAGTAGTAATAATATCTTTCTTAGATTTAAAGGAAGACTTGTGTTGTTTACCAAGTTGACATGCATCACAAATTCTATCTTTAGCAAATTTAGTTTTAGGCAATCCTTTAACTAATTCCTTTTTAGATAATTTATTAATTAAATTCATATTAGCATGACCTAATCTTCTATGCCATAACCAAGAAGCATCATTTAATATAGATAAACATTTAACATCTTGTTGAGATAAATCATCAAGTTCAAGAGTATATACATTATTTGATCTATAAGCAACAAATAAGATAGAATTATCACTAATATTTTTAACAATGCAACACTCGGATTTAAAAATAACTTCATAACCTTTATCATACAATTGACTAATATTGTAAGTTATGTTTTAAACCATCAACAAGAAAAACATTATCAATATAAAAAGATTTATTACCAACCTTACCTATACCAATGATTTTGCCCTTGGCGTTGTCCCCGAAAGTCACATTCCCTCCTTTCTTGGGAATAAGACTTAAGAAGTTGTTCTTGTCTCCCGTCATGTGCTTTGAGCAACCACTATCCAAGAACCACTTGGTTTTGCTACCTTTGGCTTTTAAGCACACCTACACCATAATTTTAAGTAACTTCTCCTTTGGTACCCAAAATGTGTTGGGTCCCATTGGGTTAGCAAACATAATGGTTCCTTTTGGAACCCAAGCAAGCTTCCTTTTAGGGAAACTTTCATTTCGATAAAAACAATGACCCATATAATGAGTATTTCTACCACAATATGAGCAAAGATGAGTGGGATCATGAGGTGTGTATGTTTTAAAAAAGTTTTTGTAATCCTTTTGGTTGTCAATTTGGTTGTAGCCCAAACTGGCTTTGTCAAAAACACACCTTTGCATTCCTAATAATTTATCCAAGTTATCCTTTCCTTTGGTGAACTTGGCTAGACTATTAGTTAAGTCATCCACTTGATCTTTCAATTTGACATTTTCTAATACAAATGAGTTTGGAGTTTCTTTCTCTTTTCCTTTCTTCAAGGTTTTGTTTTTATTTTTGAAAAATACATTTTCTTTCTCAAAGTTATCACACTTGCTAGAAATAATCAAATTTTTGTTTTTGAGGCTTGCATACATTTTAGACAAATTTTTAAATTTTTTATGCAATTTCTCAAACATATCATATATTTCTTCATAGTCATTCTCATCATGTATATCATTATTAATAGAGGCATTATCATCACTAGATGAGTCATAAGAAGAGTGTACATCATCGTCTCTTGCCATAAGGCAAAGATTTGCCGTTTCCTCGTCGCTAGAATCGGCATTGGACTCACCTTCTTCGGAATCACTCCAAGTGCCTTTGAGGGCATGTCTTACTTGCTTGAAGGCGTTGTCTATTTTGTCTCTTATTTCCTTTCTTCTAACCGGGCAATTTGTTTTGAAATGCCCTGGTTCATGGCAATGGAAACACTTCTTTTCTTCTTCATTTTCAACTCTTGGTTGAATAGATCGATCATTGTTTCTTCTTGATGAATGATCAAAGTTGTTTCCTTTTCCTTGAAATTTCTTCTTCTTGGCTAGAAATTTTATGAATTTTCTAGAAAGAAGAGCCATATCCCCATCTCCTATCATCAACTCCTCATCATCATCTAGTTGAGTTGCTTTGAGAGCTAGTGATCTTTTGGCTTTTGAATCACTTTCTTCTTCTCTTGCCAATTCCTTCTCATGAGTTTTAAGTGAACCCAAGAGTTCATCCATGCTTAGCGTCTTGAGATTCTTGGCTTCTTGAATAGCCGTTACTTTAGGTCTCCACTTCTTGGGAAGTGTTCTAAGAATTTTTCGAATCTTGTCTTCATTTGAATATTCCTTTCCAAGGAGATCTAAAGCATTAGTAATAATAGAGAACCTATTATACATAGAGGCAAGTGATTCATTATGCTCCATTTTGAAAAGTTAATAATCATGAACAAGCATATTAATATTATCATCCTTAACTTGTGAGGTTCCTTCATAAGTAACTTCTAATTTATCCCAAATTTCTTTGGCGGTTTTACAACTAGAAATTTTGTTGTATTCATCTATAGTCAATGCACAATGTAGGGCATTCAAAGCTTTAGCATTAAATTGGATTTTCCTAGTATCATTCTCATCATATTCGAAAATAGATTTAGGAGCAACTTTACCCTTTTCATCGGTTTTGGTAATTTCATAGGGTCCAATGAGTGTAACTTTCCATTGTTCAAAATCACTAGCTTGAAGAAAAGTACACATACGACTTTTCCAATAACTATAATTTTTGCCATCAAATAGAGGTGGTCTAGTGGTGGAAGAACCTTCGTTGATTCCGGTTCCTTGATAAATAGACATGATCGTAAACTCTAAGATTGTTAAATCAAAACAAGAGTACAACCTCTGATACCAATTGTAGGTCGGAAAATACCCTAGAGGGGGGTGAATAGGGTTTTAAAAACTTAATGCGGAATTAAAACGTTTTTAAACTATTTAAACATAGCAACTTAGTTAAATAAGTTTATTAAGGAAAACAATCAATTAAATAATCAATCCCAAGAATAAGAAATAATATAAGCAACTTCAATCAATTAATATAACAAATAAATAGAGAGATTGAGTAAGAAAGATTGAACAAATTTCAAGTCGAAGATTTTTTGTCCACACGGTTCGGCTTGTTCCCCTTACTCTGCGCTCGGTTAGTTCCCCGAGAATTTTCACTATAACCGATCTCTTTCCGGGTGAAGATCAAACGTCTACAAGTGTATTCTTATCACACACTCTCACAAGTATTGAAAACACCTTCAATACTTTCACAAGTAATCCATCTTGCTAATCCATGAGATACACCTCTCACAATTATGATTCAAATGAGTTTTGGTGACAAACACCAATATACAATATCTCTCTTGTTTATGACAAAATACAAATGAAGCTCATACTAAGAGATATCAAAATTGATCAAAACATATAGCTTAAAAATGAAGAATTTGATCAATAAAATGAATTGAGTACTTGAACAACTTCTTATATATGTAAAATAAGTTTGTAGAATGATTCAAGTGTGTTAAAACATGTCTAAGACATCATACATATAGCTTGAAAAACCATATGGCCGTTGGGGATGATTAAGAGAGGTTTTGGCTCCAAGGTATACATTTTCAAACTTTCCAACAGCTAGTTTTGACAAAAAAATTTAAAATTGTTTTGTTAATTTCTCCCAATTAGACCATTGGATCATGTTCAAATTTTAGTCATAATTCAGGAGATGTTGTCTAACTACTGTAAAAATTTCAAAATGATCGGAGTTCGGGAGGACCTCCATTTTACCGTTAGATCAAAACTGGGCAAAAATTGATCGAATTTTAAATGAAAAAGAAAAATATTTTTTCAATTTAATAATTTAGTTCCAAATAAAATTCTAATGATTTTTGAACTTCAAAGATACGTTTCTAAGATACCTATTTTTATTATAGATTAAAATATGATCATTTAAAATTGATATGAATTTATTTTGAAACTCGGTTTTTGTAAAATGATGTTTTTCAAATAAATTCAATTTCAAGCTAGTTTGAATCAATCTTTAAAAGATGAAAGAATATGTTTGAGCTATAGGGATTTGATCAATAAAGTATCTTTACATAAAATCTAAGCACTCACTCAATTTAAAGATACTTCGAGTCTTCGTGATGCTTGATTTTCTTGTGCGTATCTTCACTTGTTTAATGTTCTTGATCCTTTCTTGGTTTTGATAACTTGTAGAACATGTAGAGATCATTCTTGTGCATATCTTCACTTGCATAATGATCTAGATCTTTTCTTGGCTTTGTATAGCACATGTATATCACTTGAGTTCATTTCTTGTGAGTAGAGGCATTTGTAAAGCTTGTGTGAGATTTGCTTCGATTTGAAGTTACACTTGGTCGGAAGATATATCGGTTAAAATGGCTATCATCATTGGAACAACCGAGTTAAATAACACTATTAACTTATTGTAATTATCAAAATGAGATTAATTGACTTTAAGTTCAACAATATTCATCGTAATCAACCATTCACACTCCCCCTCGTGTTTATCGAGTTTCTTTCACTGGCATCCAATAATTTTGTTTAAATCAAACTAAAATGTGTCCTGAAAGACGTATTAAACACTTATATATTAAAAAAAAAAATTCAAAATTGCGATGCAAAAATCTAACGGAAAATGAAAATTGCAACCAATGTGGACCCATCGATTAATTCACTTGAGCCCAATTTTCTCCAACATCTGACCCATCGATTAAACACATTTCCCCAACATCTGACGCCTTTTATAATTTTCTTACCACATTTTCCCACATTTTCCCATTACATTCCCCATAGTTATCCATTCAACTCTCCCTCGTGTTTAACAAGTTTTTGGCATCTAGTAACCTAATAATTTAATTGGATCAAGCTAATGTCTATTTTAAATGTACATATTAAATACCTATATATATGTAAGAAGAATAAGATTATGTGGGAGATAAAAATTATACATGAGCTTTTAATTAGGCCCGTTTTTGAGAGCCCATATCAGGAGCGGCCTACAACCAAAAACTTTGTACCCATTCCAATGCAGAAGAGAAGCCTCTTGGCCGAGCAACATATTTTCATATGATATATAGCCGACCATAATTTAGTTATTACTACTAGCCGACCAATACGTATGTACCTAGCGACGACCGACCAACTCTGGTCGACCTACAAGCAGAATATATATAATTGAGCTGGAAGATAAATGGCGGAAAATAACCACTTATATAAGTGTGCATAGGGTAAAAGATAGCTGCTATCTTGAAATAGTATTCAAATTTTTACCCTTTATAGTAATTTCCATATTCTCTAACATTATCATATCTTATACATATAAGTTGAAAGAGAAAACCCACAGTTAGGGAGAACTAATTTTCTCCTCCCTACACTGAGCCCCACACATTCTTATTCTTTCTTTAGCAAAAACCCTAAACTCTCTACAATTGTATCATCATTATTAAACTTTCAAGTTAATATACTCAACATACACACAAAAGGGGAGATGTATTGCCGTATTAGGAATTAGAGCTATCGGAGGAACCAATCCATAAAATAATATGGTCTTCCATTTATCTATTGTCCATTGTTCTATGCTAGTTAATATTGTTCATGTCCATCTTCAACATTTTCGGGTTACTAACCAACCTAACTGGGCCTATTCTCTTTAAATTGGATGGTTGCCAATCAACCTAGTTGGGCCAACTCTCTTTAAATTAGAATTGGTTAACTTCTAGTTATCCACATGTTTTAACATATATTAAATTAGGCACAAATTTCCATACATAATATTATTTTTTGTATTCGTTGAATACTTATTATGTGCCATAAGAGCACGTGTTAATATTTTTTATTTAATTGCTTTAACTTTTAATTCTCACTTTAAGTATGATTGACCACTAATGCAACATGTCATTAATATCGAGAACATGATTTATCACAAATTTTGTATGCCTAGAGTTTTAGACATGGTTGCAGAGTTGTTTGTCTAATTTGAAAACATATTTTGGATATTAAGGCAAATGAGGGTAAATTTTTTAAAACAAAGTCTCAACTATCTAACGCATCCCATATATAAAATTAGATCATCATTATTTAATAACCTATTTTTACAATTTATTTTGTTTCTTTACTTAATTTAATAAGGTTAGTGTAATTAGTTAACAGTTTTAAATATTTGGATATTAAATATAAACACCTCTCAAAACCAAAAATCAGTATTTTCTTTAATTATTTTCAAAATTAACTTGCAAAAACCTATGTTTTAATATTCCCCTTCCTTGTGGTTCGACCCTGTGTTACCGAAATTTATACTTGTATGACTGCTTAATCTTGTGTATTAATAGCATAAAATATTTTTACTATGTCAATGATTTTGTAAGTGTAAAACACACAATACATACGAAAAAAATTATTTTTATTAATGTGGGCTAGGCAAAAAATTATGAAATCTTAAAGCGCAATGTAGAAGAACTTAATGCACAAATTATCCTACGCCATCTTTTCCCCAATTCTTCCAAGCTTATTACACTCGGATATGTTCTTCTTCCTTTGCTTCTCTGCATATCTTACATCTTCGTGATGATATACTATGAATAACAATAAATTTCTAATATATGCATTACTAAACACATAAACATATATTATGTCAGAATTGCATTCTCGAACAATCACTTTTCTTTTTCTTTTTATCTTATTTAATTTAGGAAAAAATATAAATACATATAAAAATGCGACGTGATACACATTTACATCTTGTTTGATTACATAAATTATTTAATTTTAAATTATTTCATTGTAAAATGATAAATTGTGATTTATCTTTCTTCGTATAATATGTTTATTACTATATCAAAAACGAGAAATTTCCATAAAAAATAAAAAAAGACTTCATAAAAATTTGGTCTACTCAAAATCAGTGCATGGGGTCCACCAATGAACAGGGGTTAGTTTTGAGATCGATTGGAAGTTCCATAGGTCGGTTCCCAGCTACAGTAAAATAATTGATCGAGGTCAACGGTAGGGTCAGATCCGCAAGTGGAGATTAGAAGAAGTGTGCGAATGTTGGCTCGAAAACCTCATGGTGTAGACACCCCGATCCGTGACCTCCGCAAGAACCCTAAGGACCTTCGAGAAATACTATTTTTGGAGTCCGGGGCCCACCCGAGCACCGAAAACTGCCTCGAAAGGGTTTGTTGGCCAAACAAACCTATTTTTTAAGGGGAATTGTCTCATGACAAATGAGTATGTCGCGGGACAAACTCCCTTGTGTCGCGCGACAAACCCCCCCGACATCAGATCATCCACTCTCTGACACATCAGTCTGTCAGAAACATCACTTCAGTCGTTTGTCGCGCGACATTAAGCACATTGTCGCGCGACACATGCCCCTTCTGGGGAAGTGTCGCGCGACACACACTCCCCACCACTATAAATAGGCCAACACCCCCCAAGGGATCAAGAAAGCAACTTGGGATTGAAGAATTATCGTCTTACAGCTGATTTTCTAGTTTTCCGTCAAGCATTTTCTATTATCGTCTTATTTCTGGAGAATTATCGAATCTATTCTCAACACTTGACGTGTCCCGTTTCTGAAATCGAATTCTCTAAAATATGTAAAGAAAGAAAAGATTATTACTGCCGGAGATCTCTATACTATATTATATTTTCTTTCTTATTATTATTCTCGTCGGGAAGGTAAAGAAAGTCACTTCTAGTATTTAACATTAGATATCTGTGTACTTGTTTTACTTCTATTGTTTTGTTCACATTTTATTTGAATAAACTTATTGCCAAGTTTCAAATAGTCTACTATTTTCAAAACAAAAGACCCTAATAAAACTATTTATAAAACCAGAAGAGTAAGTACATTTATCATCTGGATAAAAATCTATTTTTTTAAACCCGGACCGGTAGAACTTACCTAGGAATTAAAAAACCCGGTATATCCTATCTCTCCTATAGACTGTGATATATCTGGTAGAACTCCCCTCAAGAGTTCTAATTCCATATTAAATTAGTCCCGATACAAGATCCGAACTTTTTCAAAAGAAGTTAAAACCCGAGAAAAAACAGTCATTATCCGAGAAATAATACGGGAAACTCTCTTTGAAATAAAACAACTCTTGTCACTCGTATTTACATCTTTTAAAACAAAACATTGGATCTCGGAACACAAAGGCTTTTATCCCTTTTCCCGTTTTCCCCGGAAATCAGGGTTTTTCACTTGGAAAATAGTAGATTGTCAGTAAAAGCATCCAAGTTTTTCAACATAAAATAAACATATAAGACCACTAGAGACCGAAAGGGCGGAATGGGTGCTTAACACCTTCCCAAACCGTAATATAGTTCCCGAACCCTATAGAATCTTGGTTTCGTAGACAAACGTGTACAGAAAGGCTTATCTGTAGCCTTTCCTCTTACACAACTATTTTGTCCGTTTTCTCGTAAAATGTACTGGCGACTCTGAACAAACCCTCTTGCATCTAGAAATAGGGTAGAGGGACACCCGATATGAATTATCAACACATAGAAGCAAATGGAACGACGGAGTCCTTTCCGACGTTTTAAACGCCCAAGAATGGGAGCGAGACCCGGGGGTCGCATTTGCGGATTCTCACAGTGGCGACTATGCTGGGGACATAGAAAAATAGACTCTTATATGTGGACTTTTGTTTATTTGTTGAATATTGTCTTTTACTGCTTTCCCTACTTATGTTAATTGATTGAGAAGAAATCTCTTTCCAAAATGGAAGTTTTTCAAAATTACGTAATAAAGATAATGATATTTGTAAACCCAACCTTTTGAACTTTGCACACACTTTCACAAATCATGCATTGGTTCTACGAGTGTGAAATTATCCCAAACCCTCGGAAGTATTATAAGTGAGTAGGGAGTTGGCTTGCTTGGGCCAACATAAACCGAAAGCATTTACTTCCACTCTCCTTGGCCAAGTACGCCCCCGAGGTATATCTAGTGTCGAGAACACTCACGTACCTAGGAAGTATATCAAAAGATTCTTGCACGTACCCGCCCTTGGGGTATATCGCAAGGTCTTGCCAAATAGGAGGGAGCCTGAAGCCTTAACCGTTCGTACACCTGCGCTAAATATAAGATCGAGTCGGCTAAAACACTTGTCAAACAGCCATAAGGGATGTACCACCTTGTGGCTTACTTTATAACACCTTTTTAAAACCCGAGTCTTTTCTCGGCGATTTTTAGAGTTTCTTTTGGCAAAAATTGAGTCCCATCATAGTCTTCTTTCATCTTCGCCACGTGGTTTCGTCTACAGCCGTAAACAACGACAATCTGGAAGGTTGGGACGGTCGAGATCATACCGGAAGATTTGTGAGACCAAGCACACCCAGAATGACCGACGGACGCGAGAATCAAGAAATGGATCAGAGCCTAGCTAAGGCTTCAACAGTTCAGCCAGCCTTAGCCGAGATGCATCGTTTGCTTATGACCGTCAGCAAGAATCTAAAAAACCTCACTAACGAGTAACAGGGTACCCGGATCTGAGTAGAAGAGTTGTCAGCCGAACGAACGGCACCACCGGGGTTTGAACGACTACTACTGAATCAGGATTCGATCCAAATCAAGGGCAGTCATCACAAGTACTTCCCCCAGTCCAAGGAACCCATCCACCGCAAACGGGCCCCATCATAGCCGGTCCCGTTCAAACTGACCCCAACAATCAGAATCAATGGGCCCCAGATTCAGGCCCTACTTATCAACAACAAGAGCCACCCATCATCTGGCTGCAACCCCAACCGGGCCTTGATCCCCAATACCAGCCATGGCCACAAGTTCCCGCAAGGCCTATTCCACCCTCGGCCCCAGTAGCCCCTCCTAATGAATACCCAAACATCAACCGACTTCGGGCAGTATACGCAGAATCGGTTATAGCTCGGAAACAGCCCGATGAAGTGTCAAGAGAAAGCGAAGAAATGAAAAAGCTGAAAGAACAGATGAGGGTCCTGCAAAAGGGGGTTTCTCTAATTAAAGGAGCAGACGAGATCACAGATATGAATGCTTTCTCCCTCTACCCAGAAGCAAGACTACCCCAGGGATTCAAGCTCCCTTCCATCAGCAAGTTTACAGGAACCACACCCCCGAAAACTCACCTCCAATCCTACATCAGATCCATGCAAGTGTCCGGTTATGGAGAGCCAGAGTTGGCTCAGGCCTTTCACATGACTTTCACAGGGGCCTCCCTGAGATGGTTTTTCGATCTAGAGAGACACCACACGAAGACTTGGGGGGATATCGTCAAGGAGTTTATGACTAAATACGGGTCTAACGAAGATCTGGAAATTACCCGCAAACACCTGGAGATGGCCAAGTAAGGTGAGAAGGAAAGCTTCAGCGACTTTGTCACCCGCTGGAGAGAAATGGCCTCCCAAATGTCCAAGCGGCCCGATGAAGAAGAGCAGTTGGAGATCATACAGAGGAATTTCACTCCAGCTGTATTAAGTTGCATGGGAAAGCATGTATTCCTACTCTTCAGAGCCTTGTTAAGCATGGGGTCACAAGTAGAGGAAGAACTGGCCAAGAAGGCAGAGACCGACACCAAGAAAGCCTCGTACACCGGGAGAAAGACGGCCACTTAGCCGTAAACCAACTAAGCTCATACCCCTATCAACAAAACCCATTTCAGCAGTCACAACAAGCACCTCCGATGAGTTGGCCCGCACAAGGAGACTCTTCTAGTACCGAGGTCAAAAAAAGGAGGAACTTTTGCACCCTTCCCACTACCTTAGTCAAAAGCCTGGAACTACTCCGAAAGGCCGGACTAATCACTCCACTCAACCCACGCCCCCCACCAAACCCATTCCCAGCACCTGGAGAATGACCGAGAATTGTGCGTACCATCAAGCAGCGGGCCATGACACGGAACGTTGTTTAGCTCTTCGCCATCGTATCCAAGACTTAATCGAAGCTAGTACCATTCCCGCACCTGGCGAGCCCAATGTTACTAACAACCCCCTTCCTAACCATGCTCCACCTGTAGGAATTAACGCATTGACCACTGATGAAGAAGGTTCTGATCCCGTAGGACTCATTCGAGACGACCCAGCCTATAAGTCACCCGCTGGGCCACCAGAAAGGACTCAAGTTGCCCCAGGCCTTAATCCGATAATTGATCAATGGATGGCCAAGATGAACTTCCTGCCCGGGTAGGATTTGGGAAAGGCAAATCAAGGGATCTCACAACCACTTATAATAAAAACCAATCCTAAAAAATATTGGATAGGATGGACCCAGGATAAGAAAAAACAACCATGGAGGCCTTGAGGCCCTCCCAATGAGACAATCTGTATGACAGAGACCTCCCCCAAGACTTTCAGTTGGTCGGCCGAACTAGAGTCGTCGGAAGCCTCAGAGGGATCAGACCCAGCATCTCTCTAGATACAACAAATTACCCGTTCAGGGAGGGTATATCAGCCACCACCAATGGATACCGAGAAATCACCGCCTCCTAAGGAAATAGGAGAAGATCGAGTACTAGAACAATTGAAGAAGACCTAGGCACACATCACCATTTGGGGCCTCTTGGTTGCCTCCAAACCTCACAGGACCGCCTTCATCAAACTCCTAGATGAGGCCATCATATCACCAGATTCCACACCAGAACAATTACCAAACATGATCGGGTCGCTTACAGTCCAAAGAAGTCTGTCATTTTCAGATGAAGACTTATCTCCACTGGGAAAGAAATATAGTATGGCCCTCCATATTACTGTCCGGACCCGAGAAAAAATTCTGCCACAAGTCCTCATTGACAATGGGTCAACCATAAATGTATGCCCTTTGAAGACTGCCAGATGTCTGGGTATCTTAGATTCAGAGCTTTCTCCATCGGCTGTAACCGTCAGGACCTATGATAACACTAGGAGGGCTGTTCTAGGATCTCTAAAGCTCGATCTCATGGTCGGTCCCGAAAACTTCCCAGCTGACTTTCAAATCAAAGACATTCCCTCCAGTTTTAACCTCATGTTGGGAAGGGCATGGCTACACGACATAGGAGCATTCCCCTCCTCCTTACACCAGAAGATCAAGATACCGTTCGAAGGTAAGATAATCACCATCCAAGGAGATCCTGAGAGGACCTTGGCGGATCTAGAATTACCTGTCTTGGGCATCGAAAGTCAAAGCATACAGCTGGGAGGTTTTTCTTACGAGCCTCAAGTGCAAGCTCTCACCACCCAGAGAATCAAGTATCTTCCCCCTGATAATATCCCTGGTCTTAGCGCCAAGATCACAAACATGCTGAGAATGATGAAATACTTGCCCAGAGCCAGTTTGGGAATGGGGCGACAAGGAATACTTCAGGCCTTGGAACCAGTAACGAGATTTGAAAGAGAAGGTTTGGGGTATCAACACATCCAAGAAGACAACCAAGAGAAAATGGGTCAAGGGCATCAGTATCCGAGTTTTAGCTCACTTAATGAGTTTTTTGTCAAGGAAGGAGAGGACTTCCCCTTCTGCGGCTTTTAGGAGCCTTGGAAAAATAGTAACGGAGATAACCTTCCAGGATGGGAAATCTTCTATGAAGAGGACCTTTACCTCAAGAAAAATGTCATACACAGCTTTTCTACCAAGTTAATGATCGGGCCGAGAGAAGAAAATGAAGACAAAGAAGATGAAGAGGAAGAAATGATCGGAGATCTCTTCGACGTCATGGCTCTAGAGGATGATGAGCCAAAAGATGACCCTGTACACTTAATACACGCTGATCCAGAGTACCAAGAAAAAGGAGAAAGAGTGAAAATGTAAGGGTAAGAGATAAGAGTGAGGGTCGGGCTAGGGATGAGTCACTTCTAGATTTACTTTTTAAACTTGTACCTGTAAGCACTATTATTAATGAAGAAGATTCTATTTTGCGGTATCCTGTTAATTCTAGTTCTGTAATTGCCTATATGAAAATAGAAAGACTAAATGAACACCCTGAGCGGGAGGAACAGCATATACAAAGCGAGGAGGGAGACACTCTTGTGATTAATCTCGGGACGAAGGAGGAAAGGAAAGAAGTTCATATTGGGGCAAGTCTAAGTGAGACAAAAAGAGAGGAATTCACACAAACTCTAAATGAGTACGTGGATATCTTTGCCTGGTCCTATACCAATATGCCAGGATTGCATAGCCAGATAGTCATGCACAAGATACACACCAAGCCGGAGTTTAGGCCCGTCAAGCAGAAGTTGAGAAAACTTACGCCTGAATGGTCCCTGAAAGAAAAAGAAGAAGTGATGAAACAATTGAGTGTGGGTTTCCTACGAGTGATTGAGTACCCTTCATGGTTAGCCAACATTGTGCCCATTCCAAAGGCAAATGGGAAAGTCTGCATGTGTGTAGATTATCGAGATCTCAATAAAGCTTGCCCAAAAGACGATTTTCCATTACCTAACATTGATTTGATAGTGGATGATACCGCCAACCATGCCTTGAAGTCGTTCGTAGACGGTTTCGCCGGGTATAATCAGATCAAGATGCACCCAGATCACCAAGAGAAAACGGCATTTATCACGCCATGGGGAACATATTGCTACACCGTTATGCCATTCGGGCTGAAGAATGTCGGGACAACATATCAGAGGGCAGCTACAGCTATCTTCCACGACATGATTCACAAAGAAGTAGAAGTGTATGTGGACGATATGATAATCAAGTCAAAGGAGAGGGAAGGCCATGTACCAGCCTTACGGGCCTTTTTTGACCGATTCCGCCAGTACCAGATGAGACTCAATCCGCAAAAGTGTGTGTTCGGAGTAACCAAGGGAAAACTCCTGGGCTATGTCGTCAGTAAAAAGGGAATCGAGGTAGACCCTGCCAAGGTTTGAGCTATTCGAGAAATGCTCGAGCCTCGTACCGAGAAAGAAGTCCGAGGATTTTTGGGTAATTTGCAGTACATCAGCAAGTTCATTTCTCAGCTTACTCAGACTTGCGAATCTATCTTCAAACTCCTAAGGAAGTCTTCACCAGGAGAATGAGACGATCAGTGCCAAGAGGCTTTTGATAGAATCAAAGATTACCTCTCCAACCCCCCAGTATTAGCCCCACCACAGACTGGGCTGCCACTAATTCTGTACCTAACTGTCATCGATTCAGCTGCAGGGGCCATGCTAGTCCAACATCTGACCATATAAGAAAAGAACAGGCCATCTACTACATTAGTAAAAAATTATCCCCATTTGAGATAAACTACACGCCATTGGAGAAATCATGCACCGCTCTTGTTTGGGTAACACAAAAATTACGGCACTACATGCTTGTTTTTCCGGTCATCCTGGTGTCACGAATAGATCCGCTGAAATACCTCTCCGAGAAACCAGCTCTCTCAAATCGTATGGCAAAATGGTTATTCTTGCTCTCCGAATTCGACATCACTTACATGACCCAGAAGGCAGTCAAAGGCAAGATCATAGCTGACTATCTAGCCCACAATCCAATATTGGGGGATATGTTCGAAGAAGCCGAGTTCCCAGATGAAACTGTCATGAATGTCGAGATTGATGAAGACTGGAAACTATACTTTGATGGGGCCGCCAACCGAAACGTGAACGGGATAGGTATCTTGTTAGTCTCTCCGGACCAAACTCACTCCCCGGTATCATATCGTCTGGACTTCTTCTGCACCAACAATATGCCCGAGTATGAGGCTTGTATAATCGAATTGGAGATTGCGCTCCAAAGGGGTAGAAAGAGAATACAAGTGTACGGTGATTCGGCATTAGTGGTCCACCAAGTTTTGAAGGAATGGAAGATCAGATATGAAAAGTTAGTCCCTTACCTTGCCCGGCTGGAGGATGTCGCAGGAAGATTTGAGCATTCGAAGTTCTACTATGTTCCCAGGTCACAAAACAGTTTTGCGGACGAACTAGCAACCCTGGCATCTATGATCGACATCCTGGTGGGGATGGAAGAAATAACTCTTACTGTACAAAGAAGATCAGGACCGGCACACTGCATGACCCTTGAGGTAGAAAATGAAAAGAACGGAGACTCAACCACTTGGTTTTACGACATCTGGAACCTGTTGAAAAATCATCGGTATCCTGAGCAAACAGACAAGAGAACGCGGGTCACACTCAGGAGATTAGCATCGAGGTTCATACTTTGTGCCGGAAGGCTGTATAAGAGAAACTACGACGGAACCTATTAGCAATGTCTCACAACAGAAGAATTCATCAAAATGATGGATCAAATACACGGGGGGGGGGGGGGGATTGTGGACCTCATATGAGCGGCCATACACTTGCCCGCAAAATTATCAAACAAGGTTATTACTGGTCTACCCTGCAGAATGACTGCGTTAATCACGTACGCCGTTGTCACAAGTGCCAAATCTATGCTAAATCTCATAAACTTCCTCCGAAAGAGTTGTACAACATGACTGCTCCCTGGCCTTTCGCATCCTGGGAATCGACATCATTGGAAAGATATTGCCCAAAGACAGCAACGGCCATGAATTCATACTAGTGGCCATTGACTACTTCACCA
Source organism: Lonicera japonica (assembly GCA_021464415.1). Classification (NCBI taxonomy): domain Eukaryota; kingdom Viridiplantae; phylum Streptophyta; class Magnoliopsida; order Dipsacales; family Caprifoliaceae; genus Lonicera; species Lonicera japonica. The sequence goes on along the minus strand of JAKCWG010000785.1, from coordinate 119,049 downwards.
AATGGGTAGAGGCCGAGTCTTTCCAAACCCTTGATGCCAGAAAAGTTGCCCGATTCATCAGATAAAATATCATCTTCCGGTATGGGGTCCCACACGAGATCATCTCGGACAACGGCGCCCACTTCGAAGGAGAGGCTAATACAGTCATGGAGGAATACGGTATTACCCGACACAAATCTTCACCATACAGACCACAAACCAATGGGGCAGTTGAGGCCGCTAACAAGAATCTGAAGAATATCCTAAGCAAGATGACCGATACCTGTCGAGACTGGCCAGAGAAGTTACCATATGCATTGTGGGGATACCGCACCACTAAGAGGGTCTCTACCAGGGCAACCCCATTTTTCCTTACATTCGGGATGGAAGCAGTCCTCCCTATTGAAATAGAGGTCCCCTCCCTCAGAATAATGCTAGAGAATCAAGTTAATGAGCTGGAGTGGATCCAGGCACGTTATAACGAGCTGGCCTTGTTAGATGAGAAGAGATTGAAAGCCGCATACCACCACCAAGGGTATCAGAAGAGAATCGCTCGAGCATTTAAATAGAAAGTAAAGACTCGGGGTATCACTGAGAACGACATCGTGTTGAAAGAAATTCTAGCACCAACCAGAGACCCAAGGGGAAAGTTCAGGCAGAAGTGGACTGGGCCATACATAGTCAAAGAGATTGATACAGGGGGTGCCCCCATACTCGCTGGCTTAGACGGACAATTACTGCATTCAGCAGTCAACATGGATCGACTGAAGAAGTATTACCAATAGATATAACATGTATAGATAAGAACTACGTAAACCTGAGCCCCAACTCAAACTTGTGTTTTTGAAAAATCAAAAGGGGAACGTAGGCAACCTGAGAAATGACTTCAGGCCCGGTTTAAACATTGTAAAGAAATTTATTTCCCATAGTCCCTTGTATATTATTAAGGTGGTTCAGAACACCGGAAGTTACAAAGGAGATACAACATACAAAAAAAAACTAATCCCTAAGGGTTGGCCAAGAAGGGTCCTCAGTGGCCAAATCAATTCGAGCCTCATCCCGAATCTGGTACGCAAAGACAATACTTTCCTCTGTGGGCTCAGAATCTATGAACCGGAACCACTCCATCTGGAAGGGATCATTAATCAGCTCCCCTTCCAGAGACCCCTAACAAGAACGGATGATGTCAGCCCGGAGGGATCGGGTAATACCAAAACGGGCATAGTTGAACTGACGAGTCAGTTAAGCACGCCACATTCTCTCCATTGATAAAGAAACATGCTGGGTCACAAACTTAGACTCGAAAGAAAAGTTGTTCAGGCCAAGGGGAATGTCCTGAGGAACGTTGAACTGCCGAAGAAGACGTCCTGGGAGATAAAAGGAAGTGAACCAGAGCCTACGGAGCCGAACGTAATTCTGCCCCCCGGTACTAAGCACCATCGCGCTCAGCTTCCACTAAGGAATGTTCCACCGAATAGCCCAAAAATTCTCTTAAAACCACACCATCCAATCAGAGGAAGACATGGTCAAAGCACCAAAGAGGGGATGACGGAAGAAGTGTGTCGAGTTGTTAAGCCGAACTCCGTTGAAACCTACCAATCGAAAACGCTCCAACAGCTACATGTATAGCAAACGCGGGCTTCCCCTGAAGAAGGGTGAAGCTCCCCTTTGAAGATCATCTAGGCCATTCAGAGTCTCTGCAAGAACAATGGGGACTATAGACTCCCTATTCCTAGCATGGTAAATCAAACTCAAAATTGTCAGATCAATACGGGAAGAGCCCGTCACCAGTAGCATATCAGAGATAAGACGGATCAAGGCCGCCGCAGTACGCCCCAAGCTATAAGAGGCTCTCTCTTCGTAACGATGAAAGAACATCACCATTTTGTGGAGGTCAAGAAGCTCGTCGATAATAAAACCATCACAAGCCGCTTGGGGAATGGCTAACAGAGCAATCAGCATATCTCGGGGATCGATTTCTTCTATGGGAATAGCCATCGGGAGACGAACATCAGAACGCAATAGCCAGAGAAACTCCTCGTAAGTTGGGTAGAGCTCATCTAGCCCGAAATAAAAAAGTGATCCGAAAGGGCTCCAAAAATACAAAGCGCCCAATAAAAAGGAAAAATCTATAGGACAATGGCACCAGCCCGCTAAAGGACTGAATGCACCGAAGTTCAAACCATTCTCAGAAGATTCCAAAGCATCTCGGGCTTTGACATAAGAAAAATTAGATTTTGTGCGATAAGAGGAAATTTTGGAAAGGTGTGGGGATGAAGGAAGGCGGATGGGTGTATTTATAGCAAAAAAGAGGGTCCTGTACCTGTTTGTTGCACGACAAACCCATATCCAGGAGGGATTGTCCCGCGACAATCCTCTTTGGTGTACCCTATTTTTTGGCCTTTCTTACACGTAAGAGTCTTTTTTGCCAAAAGAATCACTTTTTTAATGCATTTATGCTCACTTTGTTCTTTTGCAGGGACCCTAAGTACCACCATGTTACAAGGTATGGCTCCTAAATAACTAATTCATTTAAATTATCACAAATAGGGAATAAATATATATCATCAGATACCAATAAAGATTTTCATAAATGCAGGAAAAAAAAGCTAATATATCCGAGCGCGCTTCGACACGCTCCCACTGTCACCCGAACCCTCCTCAGGAGTAGGATGAACCACTGGGATGCCCTGAGCTGCTGCCTGAGAAGGCCCCGTCGACTGGACCGGAGCCGTGGGGCGAATCACCAAAGATCGAGATTGCCCGGAGGTTCGACTAGTGCTCCTCCGAGACTCCGTCCGAGCACGAGAGGAAGACAGAGGGTCATCTGCCTGCAGGGAAACATCGATCGCCCTCTGATAGTCGCGCATGTATATTGTGGGGTCTCGAACAAAGTACTGAAGAAGGTTCCAGCTATATAGATACTGGGAATGCCAAGCTCTCAGATCCGCCACACGCACGCTCACCCCCTGTAAAAGAAAAAAAGAAAGAATCAGCACAGTTAAAATAAATAAATAGGGATATGAAGGGATATTGAGGGAAGATAAAGCATATACCTCATCATCAGGACGACCACCCAAGTAATCGAATGTATCCTCAAGAAGGGGATACTCGGGCACCGTATATCGACGTAGACCGGTGCCAACATAAGAGATATCTCGAGGGAGTGGGGGCAGATCTATCGGATGAACAGACGAACCCACCAGTATAGCAGCAAAAGTGGACCCACCTTCCTCGTGGATCGAGAATAGAGGAGGTCTAAAAGATGAGCCACCAAGACCTGGAGATCGGGCTGGAGGGCCCATGGCAGCCAACGAAAGAGGAGTCAACGTGGCATAAGTGCGGACACCCGGAGGATCCACAACGGCCGTCGCTCTCAGAGGCGGGACCCCGCTAAAAGGAGTGGCCGCAGCAGCAGGAGTCCGCCCAAACTGCTCATAATCGGCCCTGAAGTCAGCAATCTCCCAGGACCGCTCAGAAAAATCTGCTCCCCCTCTCTCAGCAGCCTCAACAGCATTAAAATAACCCTTGGAGATATCGACGGAAACTCAAAACCCTCAGCGTGCTGCTCCTCCATGGGTGTCATCTGAGACGGCTGCTTAGGAACCGCCGCTGCCCCACCTCCCTCACCTCCCTCGAGTCTATCATCCCCGTCCCCTGTAGCGGCAGGGACGTCCCTCTCTCCTTCAGGGTCATCATCATCAGAATCTAAAATATTGTCCCTCTAATTAGGGACAGGTGGCAGATGACCGGGGATCGTCCTGGACAAATGAGTCTGTCCTTGTATATAGTTGGGATCGCCTCCCAACGCCCGGTACCTCTCATAGAAGACCCACCCTCGAGTCCTCTTCCGCTCTCACATCAAGTAACGGGCAGCGAAAGCAGCATAGTCTCCCTCCTCGGTGAACGTCTGAAAACCGAGCCCGTCCACCAGAGCCTGCACCATCACCGGGTCGATCTCACCCGTTCGCCTCATCAGAACTGGCGGGAATAAAGGAACCCGAGGCCACTGGGCCGGTGTATGCTGCGGATAACTCTCTCGCCCAAGTAAAAGTAAAGGCCGTACTCATCCCTGATAAGCCACCTGGTTCTCGAGCCAGTCAAAGCACTGCCATATCCGAAATGGAGACCCAGATCGACCCAAGGGGCCTACTCAATCTGAAAAGAGAATAAAATTCATTCAATTATTTCTACCTTATTTATTATCTGTTGAAGAGAAAGAATACTAAAATACTTACATGCTCCTCCAACAGGTCATGGACCGCAGCAGCTCCAGTCTCTTGGGTCTGATATACATAAGGAGCTCTATAGTTCCCCGCGATGAATCGACGAAGAAGGGGAAACTGATCCTCGTTCTCAGTGAGGAGATCCACCTGGGCGCGACCCAGAAGGGTATAAGCCACGAACCAACTCTAAAGATGAGACATAAAGAATATCAGCAACAATAGATAATAAATATAAGGGACTGAAGCAAAGATAAGGGAACAAAAAGTGTATACCTCCCACAGCAAAGAAAAGCCCTTGAGGTTAAGGGCCAAATGACGGGAAACCTGGTCCATAGTATCGTAAAGAACAGCAAGGATAAAACCGCCCTAGTCATAATCGAACATAATACTAAAATCTCGAAGATAGGGCAACCACCAGATATGGGTCGTGTCCCCCCCACAGGCCTCAAACAAATCATGGAGCGTCAGTAAAAGAAGGACACGGGCGTACTGACGGGCTCTCTCTCTCGCCAGACGTGTGACCAAGACCGCCCGGGGTATAGTATCACCAGAACTCCGTCGCTCCGAAAACCATCCTAATGCACCAACGATACCCTCTGTCGTCAAACGTAAGGGGACGTCAATCTGAATAGGGACCTCCCTGAAGGAATCCCGGTCAGAACAAATAGGTCTAGGGGGGTCATCGTCATCTCCCCCCAGCTCCAATGGAAGGTGTGAGTGGTGTCCCAACAATGAGAAGCCAACGCCGACACCAACACAGCCACCTTAGATACCCGCTCCGGGAAGGCATTAAAAAGAGGACCAAATGAAGTCGCAAGGAGCAACTCCTAGACAGGGACCGGTGCCTGTCGCCATTCTAAAGAAATAACGTTGGGAGAACCCCAACCTCGGCCGACCCACTGCGGACAAAACGAAGATAAATATATGTAATCGGAGGTTACTTTTGTGTAATTATGAGAGTTATAGGGTTATAAGGGTAAATTATGTAATTTTCCAAACCTGAGGGTACTTTGGTGTAATTTTGAGAGTTATAGGGTTATAAGGGTAAATTATGTAATTTTTCAAACCTGAGGGTACTTTGGTGTAATTATGAGAGTTATAGGGTTATAAGGGTAAAATTATGTAATTTTTCAAACCATAGGGTACTTTGGTGTAATTATGAGAGTTATAGGGTTATAAGGGTAAATTATGAAATTTTCCAAACCTGAGGGTACTTTGGTTTAATCATGAGAGTTATAGGGTTATGAGGGTAAAATTATGTAATTTTCCAAACCTGAAGGTACTTTGGTGTAATCATGAGAGTTATAGGGTTATAATGGTAAATTATGTAATTTTCCAAACCTGAGGGTACTTTGGTGTAATTATGAGAGTTATAGGGTTATAATGGTAAATTATGTAATTTTTCAAACCTGAGGGTACTTTGGTGTATCTATGAGAGTTATAGGGTTATAAGGGTAAATTATTTAATTTTCCAAACCTGAGGGTACTTTGGTGTAATTATGAGAGTTATAGGGTTATAAGGGTAAAATTATGTAATTTTCCAAACCTGAGGGTACTTTGGTGTAATTATGAGAGTTATAGGGTTATAAGGTGAAATTATGTAATTTTCCAAACCTGAGGGTACTTTGGTGTAATTATGAGAATTATAGGGTTATGAGGGTAAAATTATGTAATTTTTTAAACCTGAGGGTACTTTAGCATAGTTATGAGAGTTATAGGGTTATGGGGGTAAAATTTTGTAATTTTCCAAACCTGAGGGTACTTTGGCGCAATTATGAGAATTATAGGGTTATAGGGGTAAAATATGTAATTTTCCAAAACTGAGGGTACTTTGGTGTAATTATGAGAGTTATAGTGTTATAAGGGTAAATTATGTAATTTTCCAAACCTAAGGATACTTTGGTGTAATTATGACGCAACGAAATTTACTCGCTTTGATAGAGCACAAGTGCAGGCACACCAAGTTATAGTGTAGTCTCGGAAGTCTGAATGTCGAACCACAAGATAAGTGAAAAGGAATGGAATGGATTACGGATTAAAGGGTTGTCTGATTTTTTGTAAGATGGATTGATTATAAAACGACGTAAATGTAAAACGGTTTGAAAATTAATAAGAAAGCACTAAGGTAGGTGGAGGTTAGTTACGATTTAAGAGACGGTGATCACTAGCTCATACAAAGATTTTAACACAAGGTTTCTCGAGATATGGGGAATGTTGGTGTATCTCTCAATAGCAAAGGGTACGACGCTAGGCGACTCATTCCCGGATTGAAGCTATATCAAGAAACAGACAAACGACATTCAACCAAAGATGAGGTTATCATTCCTACATTTTAGCTACGGGTGTGAAGCAAGGCAACCCATTCCCGATAAAGCTATTCCGAGATAGATATGACAAACTCATCATAAAAAGATTTAACATAAAGCAAGTGTATGTAATCTAATGATTTAAAGAATGAAAATTAGAAAGTGAATCCTAACAATGAAACGGAATGAAGTTTATGGGATAAATTTGTCATCTCATCATTTATCACTTATGGTAGAAAATAAAGAGTCTAAGTATCACATATAGTGTAAGAAGCACTCAATATATCAAGAAATTAATCAAAGATAAGCTAAACAAATTTATTATCCATCTATGGAGTTTTATGAACTATTTATAATTTCTAAAAAAAGGACAAAAACTCCATGAATGGGGGAAAAAGACTACAAGCTTTCTTGAACCATATAAATATGTTGTATGTTCATTAACAACCAAGAACTAAATATACAAGGCATATAAAGTCTTAACTTAATATGAAGATACCTAGAAAGCTTGAAAGAATGTAGGATATGATGAAGCAAAGGATTCACAAACATTTATCAAACTTTAAACATGGATTGAGCCATTAATCACCGAAAATTATATCGCGATTCACCCTCCGTAACCTTAGTAATAGACTACTCCATAATAGATGCAAAAACAAATATTATAGAAGAAGAAATCATTCTTACAAATTAAACACTTACAATAGAAAATGGAGAACAATACTCAAAGAGCTCTCCTTTCTCTCTAGAACTTATAAATGTGTAAAAACTAGATAATATCTATCTACCCCTTTCCTTGGCCTAAAACTAGCCACAAAAGTCTAAGAAATAATAAAATAAATAAGGGAAAATATCTAGAGACAATAATCCCTCAAAACAGGCTGAAAGGAGCAGGTAGTTGGTGTACTCGCCAGGCCATGATCGGTCATGGTTATGCCCATGATCGATCATGGAAGTGTTCTGCCAGAAAAAAAGGTTCCATGATCAATCATGGATATGCCTATGATCGATCATGGTTATGCCCATTATCGATCATGGTTATACCCATGATCAATCATGGTTCTGGAATTTCTTCACTCAGCACTTTACAAGCCTCCAAGCTTACTCTTGATCAATCTATGCAATGCCATTGTATCCCAATCCTACAAACACATGGAATACTACAAAGTACAAACCAACTTGGGCCATGTTAGATACAAAACTCACTAAGGCACTAATCTCGAGATAAGTGGATAATTAGGTAGAATTAAAGCAACAAACGCGTCAAGCGACTCTGGGAAAGAGCTTAATCATGACAATATTATGCGTTTATCAAATTATGAGAGTTATAGGGTTATAGGGGTAAAATTATGTAATTTTCCAAACCTGAGGTTACTTTGGTGTAATTATGAGAGTTATAGCGTTATGAGGGTAAAATTATGTAATTTTCTAAAAACCTAAAGGGTATCACAAGTAAAAGTATGTGTTCACTAAATCGGACGTTATTTCTAGGCAGACATGCATACTAAATACATGCAGGAAACGACATAAATAATTGAACAAAAACACGAAAGGAAAGAATTTCAGGAAAACATACCAAAGACTGTCGACGGATCTCTTGAGAAACAGGCTCCATCAAGAGCCAAGGAACATCTGGGACTGGAGCAGCCCGGGTAACATCTCGGTAGACCACCGCCCGACCGCGGTCCTGATGGAGGCAAGACTGTTGTGCAACGCCCAATTACAAGGTCGCAGGCTAATAAGTTAAAGGCAGAGCTTAATGGATTAATTCAAGTTATTTGGGCTCAAGAAGAAGGCACAATCAAGCCCATTGGAAGGGAAAAACGTGGAGCACAAAATGGAGGCTGGGTTACACTTATTCAAGCCCAATTGGAGTGAGAAGACCATGTCTATGCAGCCCAAGAAGTGGAGTCAAGCCAGCCCACTCGTTTTTTATTTATTATTTATTTATTATTGTTATTTCTTTTTAAAGACTAGTTCTTGTTTGATTAGGATTTGTTTTGAGGATTCCTTGTTGGATTGGTTTCTTGTTGCCTAAGTTTTCTACACCCTATTTAAAGGGGGGTTCATTGTTTTATTTTAGAATCTAAGACTTTATTCATAATAATATTGAGTGATTTAATCCTCTTTGGTTCTTCACGAACTACTTGAACTTATCGGTTTGTCCGTGGCGTTCACCCGACTTATCAATCGGTATTCCGCAGCCGATTGTGGCGTCTTCGTTTTCCACCCTAATCTGATTGTAGAAACGATCCAGGTTCTTAATTTGCTACGGTTTTCGTGTGTGTCTGTGTCAAGGTTCGCACAACTAATTTATTGTGTTGGCGGGTTTTGAGCGATATCACCGTAGGTCGTATCAGTTGGTATCAGAGCCAGGTTCTACTATCAGGTTTTATCTATCCATTACTTAGTAAATTGTGTGATTCGTGTTTTATGTTCTTCGTATTGTGTTGTTCTTCGTTTTGCCTATTTAAATTATTGTGACTGCTTTGTGTTCTTCGTTAAAAAAAAAATTATCGAAAATTCTCATTATTCCGCGTGCGTTCTTGCTTAGTTCTTGTCGAATTTATTCTTGATTGTTAAAAGTACACTCGAATTGCACCTATTACGAATCTGCTTCATTTGTGATCTAAAGTTGAAATTCCTTTAATTTGTTCTTTTGAACCCTAGTTGCGAATATGTCCATCATAGCCTTTTGCTATCGCAAATCAGTTTCTATTGATTCTGCCTAGGGTAGGATTTCGACATAGTTAGGGTTAGTTTGCGATTGTAATACTACCCTTACTGCCTTGCGTTTTGCTAAGATACGAAATTGTTAGGGCTATCAAAATTGCGATTTCTGCATATAAACCCTATCGGCGATTGATTGTTTAGCTATTGTGAATCCATTGGCTGTTCATATAAGCTTTGTTTGGTGCTTTGTGGAGTTTCGAATTGTGTTGAATATTTCAGTGAAATTTTGAATTCTGGAAATTTCGACTACACCAGATTAAAGTAGAAGTCGAGAGACCCAGAATAAAAAAAAATACAAAATTTTCCGAAATTCGCAATTATTTCTTTTTGGATTTGGATTCTATAGGGTTCAAGGATTCCAAAAATCACGTTTCCACGAGACTGAATTTTCGCACCTATTTCGCGTTCTTTTGCCCCTTGTTGTGTCCGTAATCGTTGGGATTCTAGTTTCTTATTGATTCGTCGTTTGAACTGTCCATTCACAGTCCGATATTCAATTGAGTAGTTCAATAAGAACCTATATAGCATTAATTTGAGTGGAAAGAGGCGTAAGCTGTGAGACCATTATAGGGTAAAAGCCAATAATTGTGGAGTGATACACGAGTGAACTGAGTGAATCATTCTTCGAGTGAAACACGTGAGGGAGTGCTTGTGAGGTCCTTAATTATATTTTGCAGGTTATATAAATAATGTCGAAAAGCCAAGAAGTTGTCTCGAAAGAGGACGAGGATCATCAACCAGTCATCCCGAACTTGCAAGTACAAGCTTTGTTAGGGGAGATGAGGAAGATGTTAAGAACTGAGATGGAGATGGTTCATGGGTGGATAGATCGGATAGAGAACACACAAATCGAGCAATCAAATAGGATTGAGCAATCAAATAATGCTCATGCTCGTAGGAGAGGGAGATTCCAACCTAGAGAAGCGAGGGTTGAGGATGAAGAATCTTACGATGGTGGGTTTGAAGATGACGACGACTGGAACCCGGTGGCCGCCAATATGAGATATGCTGGGCGGAATAGAGAGGGAAGGAACAGGGAATATAACAATATGGGTAGTATCAAGATGAAGATTCCGTCGTTTCAAGGGAAGAATGATCCTGAAGCTTATCTTGAATGGGAGAAGAAAGTTGAGCTAGTGTTTGATTGCCATAATTATTCCGAGATCAAGAAGGTAAAACTGGCTGCCATTGAGTTCTCTGAATATGCAATTGTGTGGTGGGACCAATTAGTAATGAACAGACGAAGAAATAGAGAGTGTCCTATTGAGACATGGGAAGAGATGAAGACAGTGATGAGAAAGCGATTTGTACCTAGCCATTACTACCGGGAGCTGTACCAAAAGTTACAAAGGCTTACACAGGGCAACCGCAGCGTGGAAGATTATTTCAAGGAGATGGAAGTAGCCATGATCCGAGCTAATGTAGAAGAAGATCGAGAGGCTACTATGGCCAGGTTTTTGAATGGATTGAACTGGGAAATTGCTAATGCGGTAGATTTGCAACATTATGTTGAGTTGGAAGATATGGTGCACGTGGCCATCAAGATTGAGAATCAACTCAAGAGGAGGGGTAGCCTACGCCAAAACCAAAGTCCAACCACACCCTCTTGGAGATCAAATCCCCTTTGGAAAAAAGAGGAGAAATCAGCCGCGTCAAAGCCCAAAACCGAGCCCAAACAAGGGACGACCAGCCTTGGAAACCAAGGTAAATCTGATCCTAATACACCTCAAAATCGTGATATTAAATGTTTGAAGTGTCAAGGCAGGGGTCATAAGGCGAACCAATGTCCCAATCAAAGAGCTATGGTGATTAGGGACAACGGTAAAATTAAGACCGATGAAGAGTCCAATGCTGATTCTATGCCATTATTAGAAGATGTTGATGATGAAGAAGAAGAGCTTGCGGCTGAAGGAGATTTGTTGGTTGCAAGGAAATCTCTTAGTGTGCGAGTTAAGGAAGATGATGAAGTACAATGAGAAAATCTCTTTCATACTAGATGCCTAGTGAACAATAAGGTATGTAGTGTGATCATTGATGGTGGAAGTTGTACGAATGTTGCGAGTACTATTATGGTGGAGAAGCTAGGACTGCCTATCATTAAGCATCCCAAGCCATATAAATTGCAATGGTTGAATGATAGTGGGGAGATCAAGGTGAACAAGCAAGTATTAGTCGTATTTCGTATTGGGAAGTATGAAGATGAGGTCTTATGCGACGTAGTACCAATGCAAGCTGGTCATCTATTATTAGGGCGACCATGGCAATTTGATCGCCGAGTGAAGCATGATGGATTCACCAACAAATATTCTTTTGAGCTCAATCATAAGACGATTACTCTTGTTCCTATGTTACCAAAGCAAGTGTATGAAGATCAATTAAAATTGCAAAGGGAGAGTGACCAAAAGAAAGAGAGTGAGTTAAAAAAAAAGAGTGAGCAAAAGAAAGAGAGTGGTAAAAAGAAAGAAAGAGAGGAAAAGAAAAAGAGTGAAGTGGAAAAAAATGAGAAAGAGATAAAACAAAAGAACTTTTATGCGAGAGCGAGTGAAGTCAAAAGAGCGTTGTATTCGAGGCAGCCGATGATTGTGCTTTTGTACAAAGAGGCATATTTTACTAACGAACTTACCTCGTCTTTGCCTAGTTCTATTGTTTCTTTGTTTCAGGATTATGCAGATGTATTTCCTGACGAGATGCCACATGGGTTACCGCCACTTAGAGGGATTGAGCATCAAATTGATTTTGTTCCTGGCGCTACCATTCCCAACAGACCAGCCTATCGGAGCAACCCGGAGGAGACGAAGGAGCTACAAAGGCAAGTGTCTGAACTGATGGAGAAACGACACGTGAGAGAAAGCATGAGTCCGTGCGCTGTTCCGGTGATTTTAGTGCCTAAGAAGGATAGGACATGGAGAATGTGCGTTGATTGTTGAGCTATCAACAATATAACAGTTAAGTATCGACATCCTATTCCTCGCTTAGATGATATGTTCGATGAGTTGCATGGAGCTTATGTATTTTCTAAAATTGATTTAAAAAGTGGGTATCATCAAATTAGAATGAAAGAAGGAGATGAATGGAAAACTGCTTTTAAAACCAAACATGGTTTATATGAGTGGTTAGTGATGCCCTTTGGGCTAACTAATGCACCGAGCACTTTCATGCGTTTAATGAATCATGTTCTGCGTGCATTTATTGGCAGATTTGTTGTTGTCTACTTTGATGATATCTTGGTTTATAGCAAAACCTTGGAGGATCATGTTGAGCATTTAAAATCAATTTTAGATGTGCTTCGAAAAGAAAAGTTATTTGCTAACATGAAGAAGTGCACTTTTTGCACCGATAAGCTTGTCTTTCTTGGTTTTGTTGTGAGTGCACGAGGTATACAGGTTGATGAGGAAAAAGTACGTGCAATACAAGATTGGCCGAGTCCTACAACTGTGGGAAATGTACGAAGTTTTCATGGACTTGCTAGCTTTTACCGGCAGTTTGTGAAAGATTTTAGTACCATAGCCGCACCACTGACGGATGTGATCAAGAAGAACGTGGGATTCAAATGGGGGGATGAACAAGAGAAGGCGTTCCAATTGATCAAGGAGAAGTTGACCCATGCGCCCGTACTTGCATTACCAGATTTCACTAAATCATTCGAGCTAGAGTGTGATGCATCGGGTTTGGGAATAGGGGTTGTTCTTATGCAAGGAGGAAAACCAATTGCCTACTTTAGCGAGAAATTGAGTGGGGCAGCCTTGAACTATCCTACATATGACAAGGAATTGTACGCATTGGTTAGAGCATTGGAAACTTGGCAACACTACCTTTGGCCTAAAGAGTTCGTGATTCACACCGATCATGAGTCTTTGAAACATTTGAGGAGCCAGCACAAGCTAAATAAGAGACATGTGCACTGGATGGAGTTCATTGAGACATTCCCATATGTCATTCGGTACAAACAAGGTAAAGAAAATATTGTTGCTGATGCACTTTCGCGAAGGTATGTGTTAATCTCTACCCTTGATGCTAAATTACTTGGTTTTGAGCATATAAAGGAATTGTATCCAATTGATGTTGATTTTTGTGAGGAGTATAAAACATGTGAGAAAAATGCAGTGGGTAAGTTCTTTAGGCATGATGGTTTTTTCTTTCGTGAGAATAAATTATGTATGCCTAATTGCTCTATGCGTGATTTGTTAGTGAGGGAAGCCCATGGGGGAGGTTTGATGGGGCACTTCGGGATTGCTAAGACTTTAGATATTTTGCAAGAACACTTCTTTTGGCCACGTATGAAAAGAGACGTTGAGAGAATTTGTGGAAGATGTGTCACGTGTCGGCAAGCAAAGTCCCGTGTGCAACCGCATGGCTTATATACACCATTACCTATTCCTAGTGAACCTTGGATAGACATTTCCATTGATTTTGTTTTGGGTTTACCTAGGTCTAAGAATGGTAGAGATTCAATTTTTGTGGTCGTGGATAGATTTTCTAAAATGGCTCATTTTATTCCATGTCACAAAACTGTTGATGCTTCGCATGTTGCTGATTTGTTCTTTAGAGAAATTGTGAGATTGCATGGTATGCCTAGGACCATTGTTTCAGATAGAGATACTAAATTCTTAAGCTACTTTTGGAAGACCTTGTGGTGTAAGTTAGGAACTAAGTTATTATTTTCTACTACTTGTCACCCACAGTCTGATGGTCAAACTGAGGTTGTGAATAGAACTTTATCTACTTTGTTAAGGGCTATCATTAAAAATAACATTAGAACATGGGAGGAATGTTTACCGCATGTTGAGTTTGCTTATAATCGCGCTGTTCATTCTGTAACTCAATTTTCACCTTTCGAAATTGTGTATGGATTTAATCCTTTGACTCCGTTAGATTTATCTCCATTACCTTATTCTCAATATACTAATCTTGATGGAAAGAAAAAGGCTGAGTTTGTTAAGCAGATCCATGAGACGGCAAGGCTCAACATTGAAAAGAGGACGGAGCAATATGCAAAGCAGGCGAATAAAGGACGTCAGAAGTTGGTTTTTGAACCTGGAGATTGGGTATGGCTGCATATGCGAAAAGAACGATTTCTGGAGCAACGTCGTTCAAAGCTACTTCCTAGAGGAGATGGACCTTTTCAAGTTCTTGAGCGTGTTAACGATAATGCATATAAGCTGGACCTACCAGGAGAGTACAATGTTAGCGCTACTTTTAACGTTGCTGACTTAAGCCCGTTTGATGCCAATGATGATTTGGGGGCAAATCGGGGAATGATGGAGGCGAGACTGTTGTGCAAGGCCCAATTACAAGGTCGCGGGCTAAGAAGTTAAAGGCAGAGCTTAATGGATTAATTCAAGTTATTTGGGCTCAAGAAGAAGGCACAATCAAGCCCATTGGAAGGGAAAAACGTGGAGCACAAAATGGAGGCTGGGTTACACTTATTCAAGCCCAATTGGAGTGAGAAGACCATGTCTATACGGCCCAAGAAGTGGAGTCAAGCCAGCCCACTTGTTTTTTATTTATTATTTATTTATTACTGTTATTTCTTTTTAAAAACTAGTTCTTGTTTGATTAGGATTTGTTTTGAGGATTTCTTGTTGGATTGGTTTCTTGTTGCCTAAGTTTTCTACACCCTATTTAAAGGGGGGTTCATTGTTTTATTTTAGAATCTAAGACTTTATTCATAATAATATTGAGTGATTTAATCCTCTTTGGTTCTTCACGAACTACTTGAACTTATTGGTTTGTCCGTAGCGTTCACCCGACTTATCAATCGGTATTCCGCACCCGATTGTGGCGTCTTCGTTTTCCACCCTAATCTGATTGTAGAAACGATCTAGGTTCTTAATTTGCTACGGTTTTCGTGTGTGTCTGTGTCAAGGTTCGCACAACTAATTTATTGTGTTGGCGGGTTTTGAGCGATATCACCGTAGGTCGTATCAGTTCCAACCCGTCCTCACTATACCAGTCGAAGTCCTCCCAGTCATCATGGTGATGGCTGCACTGGAGAACGCCCTGGGCATCGGTAAAGGTGACCTCCTCCTGGTCACCCTCCAGTTTATCTGGCTGTGCAAGATCCATCCGTGTATGAATGAAGTAAAGAAAAAATCGGAAAAGTAGAGAAAGCGGCAGGGCTTCCGCGCTTGAGAGAAGAGAGAAAGAGGGCTAGAGAGAGAAAGAGAAAGGAGAGAATGAGGTGGAATGAGCTCAACAAGGGGCTTATATATTGGATCAGTTTGTCACGCAACAAACATCTCACCACCGAGATGTCACGCGACATTTGGTCCTATCCCCTGATTTTTTTTACCCTTGTCTTATTTTTGTCTCCTGCAGGAATACTTTAGAAAGGCATTTTTCAGAAACCGTTCTGAATACCGCACACTCTTAATAAAAATTTGAGGAAATGGTTTCCAAGTCATCTCTCCGAAAAATACGAAAGCAAGATACGAACGGTTAAAGTAATCTCGGATCTCCAAGACCATTAATGAGAAAAAAAGGAAATATCAGAATAAGAAAGGAATAGAAAAAATTGAAAAAGTAGAAAAGAGAAGGAACCCGCATGAGTGCCCAGAGCAAGCAAGAGAAACAGAAATGCAGAGTGACAGGGAGAGCCACACCAAAAGTGATAGCTAGGCCAAAACCGGCTCAGGGCTTCGTTTCGGGTGAGTAAGGCTCCTGATCATGACAAAGGGATAAAAAGACTCTTGGTCAAAAACAGAGAAGGCCGAAAAAAGTATTTTCCAAATGAGGGAGAAATAAGGGTATCGAAAAACATAAAACGATGTGGGCCCACCAAAAGGGAGAACTAAAAAGAGATCAGAGATCAGAGATTGACCTTTCATACAAATTTTCTTTTCAGCACGGTACAGAAAAGATGGTTTGGAAAACCTCGACTCATCACTCTGCGAACAACAAAGGAGAACCGAAAACTGCTTTCTGAAAGAAGTATCCTCACTTGAAGAAAACAAAAGAGCAAAATTTCAGAAAGATATGGGAAAAAGGACATCCGGATAAGGTTTAAACTCCCGATAAAGCTCTTTTCACCCTCGCAAAATTTCTATTTCTCACTCTAGCAATCTCAGAGAGCCAACCAAATTCACCAGAATACAACACAAGCCCTCCTCGAGGTAAATCACGAGCACAAGCCCTCGCCAGAGGCAAAAATATTCACAAAAAACCCTCCCAGAGGCAATTTTCTTTCTTTTTAACAGATCAAAAGCCCTCCTAGAGAGGCAAAAGTGTAGCAACGGTAGTCCTCCCACCTGAGGCGAGAAGATCAAAAGCCCTCCCAGAGAGGCACAGTGGAGCAATGGTAGTCCTCCCAGCTAAGGCGAGAAGATCAAAAGCCCTCCCAAAGAGGCACAGTGGAGCAATGGTAGTCCTCCCACCTGAGGCGAGAAGAACAAAGCCCTCCCAGAGAGGCACAGTGGAGCAATGGTAGTCCTCCCACCTGAGGCGAGAATATCGAAAGTCCTCCCAGAGAGGCACAGTGGAGCAACAGTAGTCCTCCCACCTGAGGCGAGAAGATCAAAAGTCCTCCTAGAGAGGCACAGTGGAGCAACGATAGTCCTCCCACCTGAGGCGAAAAGATCAAAAGTCCTCCCAGAGAGGCACAGTGGAGCAACGGTAGTCCTCCCACCTGAGGCGAAAAGATCAAAAGTCCTCCCAGAGAGGCACAGTGGAGCAATGGTAGTCCTCCTACCTGAGGAGAGAATATCAAAAGCGCTCCCAGAGAGGAAAAGTGTATCAATGGTAGTCCTCCCACCTGAGGCGAGAAGATCAAAGCCCTCCCAGAGAGGCAACGTGGAACAATGGTAGTCGTCCCATCTGAGGCAAGTGGAGCAATGGTAGTCCTCCCATCAAAGGCAAGTAGAGCAACTGAAAGTTCTCGAAAGAGGCAATAAGGTAACACAAGCCCTCTCCAGAGGCAAAAACCAAACACAAGCCCTCTCCGGAGGCATTCACGAACACTTTCTTACATACACACACTGCCTTAGAATTCTTGCGGGAGCCATGGACCACGGTCTCTTCCAGTTGCCTCAATTCCTTGCAAGCAAGGAGCTTAAGTCGAGAGGGGCTGTAGACACCCCGATCCGTGACCCCCGCAAGAACCCTAATGACCTTCGAGAAGTACTGTTTTTAGAGTCCGGGGCCCACCCAAGTACCGAAAACTGCCCCGAAAGGGTTTGTTGGCCAAACAAACCTATTTTTTAAGGGGAATTGTCGCAATACAAATGAGTATGTCGCGCGACAAATTCCCTTGTGTCGCACGACAAACCCCCTTGTGTCGCGCGACAACTCTTCTGACATCAGACCATCCACTCTCTGACACATCAGTCTGTCAGAAACATCACTTTAGCCATTTGTCGCGCGACATTAAACACATTGTCGTGCGACACATGCCCCTTCTGGGGAAGTGTCACGCGACACACACTCCCCACCACTATAAATAGGCCAACACCCCCCAAGGGATCAAGACAGAAACTTGGGATTGAAGAATTATCGGCTTACAACTGATTTTCTAGTTTTCCATCAAGCATTTTCTATTATCGTCTTATTTCTGGAGAATTATCGAATCTATTCTCAACACTTGACGTGTCCCGTTTCTGGAATCGAATTCTCGAAAATATCTAAAGAATGAAAAGATTATTATTGCCGGAGATCTCTCTGCTGTATTATATTTTCTTTCTTATTATTATTCTCGTCGGGAAGGTAAAGAAAGTTTCTTCTAGTATTTAACATTAGATATATGTGTACTTGTTTTACTTCTGTTGTTTTGTCCACATTTTATTTGAATAAACTTATTGCCAAGTTACAAATAGTCTACTATTTTCAAAACAAATGAACCTGATAAAACTATTTATAAAACCAGAAGAGTAAGTACATTTATCATCCGGATAAAAATCTGTTTTTTATAACCCGGACCGGTAGAACTTACTTAGGAATTAAAAATCCTGGTATATCCTATCTCTCCCATAGACTGTGATATATCTGGTAGAACTCCCCTCAAGAGTTCTAATTCCATATTAAATTAGTCCCGATACAAGATCTGAACTTTTTCAAAAGAAGTTAAAACCCGAAAAAAAACAGTCATTATCCGAGAAATAATACGGGAAACTCTCTCTGAAATAAAACAACTCTTGTCACTCGTATTTACATCTTTTACAACAAAACATTGGATCTCGGAACACAAATGCTTTTATCCTTTTTTCCCGCTTTTCCCGAAAATCAGGGTTTTTCACTTGGAAAGTAGTAGATTGTCAGTAAAAGCATCCAAGTTTTTCAACATAAAATAAACATATAAGACCATTAGAGACCGAAAGGGAGGAATGGGTGCTTAACACCTTCCGAAACCGTAATATAGTTCCCGAACCCTATAAAATCCTGGTTTCATAGACAAACGTGTAAAGAAAGGCTTATATGAAGCCTTTCCTCTTACACAACTATTTTGTCCGTTTTCTCGTAAAACGTACTGGCGACTCTGAACGAACCCTCTTGCATCTAGAAATAGGGTAGAGGGACACCCGATATGAATTATCAACACATAGAAGAAAATGGAACGCCGGAGTCCTTTACGACATTTCAAACGCCCAAGAACGGGAGCGAGACCCGGGGGTCGCATTTGTGGATTCTCACACATGGCACAAGCCAAAATAAAATAAAATAATGGTCTGCTCAATATCAGTGCATATATCACACCGTATTATCTTTCTCTATCAAAGAACCAATTATCTGGAAAAGTTCATGATCATTGGATGAGTGAAAAGATCGACGCAATAGATTTATCGGAGAATAATCTATCTGGTAAATTTTTCGCTTCATTGTGTTCCTTACATAATGTTATTCAATTGAAATTGAACAACAATTGGTCCTTTAGGAAATTACCTTTTTTGATGAAAAAAAGGTGGGAAAATTTGATCTTTATTAATTTGGGAGAGAATAAATTCTTGAGGACCATATCAAAATTGATCGGAGAAAACCTTTTATCGTTACAAGTGCTAGCATGCGAGCTAACCAATTTATCAGGGGCCATATTACTTACAAACTTTGTTATATTCGAGAACTCCATGTCTTGGACCTTGCTCAAAACAATTTATCAAGGGCCATTCCAGCATGCTTGAGTAACTTAAATGGAATGAAGTCTAGATACCACGGTGGATACGATAGATTTGATATGGAGTTGGTTTAAAAATGAGACATTTAAGTGGAGACATTTTAAAAGAGATAACAAATCTCTCATGTTTGGTTACCTTAAATGTATCAAACAACCATCTAACGGGAAAGATACCTTAGAAAATTGGAAATATGCGATATTTAGAAACACTCAATTTATCATCTGACATTTCTAAACCATTTGAACTTATTACACAACAATTTGTCTGGTCCAATTCCATTAGGAAACCAATTCCCAACTGTGAACACCCCAATCCACGACTCTCGTGTGAACTTAATTTTCATCCAAACAAGCATTCCGCATCAAGTCTTGAGTCGTCACGCATACAGGAGACCATTAGGAAAAGCCCTGATTTTCGAGCGCGTCAGGAATCTACCACAACCATGTTGCCACTTCGCTTACTAGGACGGGGATCGACCGTTAGAAAAATTGAGTTTTTTGATAGCCAGCCGCACGCCCCCCAACCGCACGGTTGGCTCCCAACCGTACGGTTGGCGCATACCCTAGCCGCACGCCTTAGCCGCAGCCCTCCCTAGCCGTACGGCTGGCTCCTAGCCGCGCGGCTGTCCAAGTCATTTTTTTGCATTTTTTCTCTATAAATAGGACCCTTGGGTTCTCATTTGAGGCATCAACATTCAATAGTGTTTTTATTAAGTAGAAACTCTGTCAAAATCTTTAGAGAGTCATTTTAGAGAAATTCTGAGAGAGAAAGTTTTAGAGAGAATTTCTAGAGAGAGAGTTTTGGAGAGAGAAAGTCTAGAGAGAGAAGGAGGCAAGCAAGGCAATCAAGGCAATGTTCTTATTTCTTCTTCAAGCACATCAGCTACGTCTTTTTGCCACTCTACTAATTTCAATACTGCATTTTAAATACCAGTTTTTAATACAAAAAATTAGATAACTTGCAAAGAAGTTCATTACTTTCAAAATAAATCCCTTTCTAAATTTTACAAGAAATCTAAAATCCGTTTTGACACGTTTTCAAAACAAACAAAATACAAAAACAGTTTCCAAAGAAAGAAACTACGAGACTCTGATCTCATTCTATGAATGAATACGTAGGCGCTCGCAAAGCTCGAGTCTGATTTCAAAATATTGTTTTAAACTAAATTTGTCCTGAAAGGACTATTCTGAAAACCATACGATGACAGCAAAACCGAGAACGAGGATGCCTCTCGGGTCGCGAGTCCGGATTCTCACAATGGCGACTCTGCTGGGGATGTCGAGAACTAAGCTCTTGTATAATGGATCATATATTTAATTCCTGTTATTTATTAGGTGTAGGTCTTGTAAGCCTTAGTTCTAGGATAACATAGAAGCGATCTAGGTGGATACCCTGATGCCTTTATTTGTTAATTATGTGAGGAAAATCTTTTTCATAATTAAAATTGTGTAAAATACCATAACAAACCCTAAAGTATTGATCAATAATGAACCACCAGATTGTTATTTCGCACGCACTCACGTCCTGTCATGCATTTTCGCGAGTGTGAATTTACCATATTAACCTCGGGACCAGAGTCGTCACTAGGCCGTACTCTCCTTGGCCAAGTACTTACCGAGGTATATGGAGTGACGAGAACACTCACGTACCCGGGATGTATATCAAAAGGTCCTTACACGTACCTGTGCTCTTGAGGTATATCGTAAGACCTGCCAAATAGGAGGGAGCCTTAAACCTTACCCTCTTCAACCACGCTTGCATATAGGGGAGTCAGCCTAGAACACAAAGATTTTCTGCATTGTTTTATTGACCAACAGTCGTGAGAATCTAGTGAGCGAAAGCCTTGATTCCATGAACAAAACAACTCATGAGGAGAGAACTTCCCGTGGTTTCCAAATGATTTTTCTAAAAAGATCTTTTCAAAATGGATTTTCAAAACTATAGACGGTCAGGGAACCCATGGAATTCTGTTCATACCCTACCTCTATACGGAGCTCTCAAGTTGTCGCTGTTGCTCTGTTTTCGATCTCACCTAAAGAAAACTTTTTGTGTGTTTAGCTTCGATCGATGTATTTCTAGGAATCTAGCAAGTGTTAAAAGTTCATATTTTCTTTTGTTTTTGGGAAATATTCTATACGCATCGGGATTTGTCCTTTTTTCCTTCAGAAGACTTATATCTTATCTGGCTTCCATTTGGGCCGGAAGAGATAGCAATGGTAGATTGGTTCGACCAGATACACCAGCTGATATGGAACAACAACTGCCACAAAACTTCGAATAGGGTCACTGGAAACTCTTTCACTGCAGTGGATCTGCCACCGGGTCCTTCCTACCAAAATCAAGGGGTGTCTCAACAGAATATTAGTCGGGGAATACCGCCAGGGCATACTTCTGTGGATCCAACAAACAGTGCATTAGGATCAGACACTATAACCATACTAACCCCGGAAGAGATGTACCGAATGCTCGGGGACATTAGCAAGAGCCTAGCATTGCTATTAGATGATCAACGAACCACCAAGGCTCCGCTGGAGGAGATAGACAGAGGTCGAATGGTTATAAATGAGCCAACGAAAGAGACACCGCCCGCACCATCTATGCCGCCATCTATTCATGGTCAACCAGTTGTGAATGAGCCAATAAAAGAGGCCCGCTTGTACCACCCGCGCCACTATCTATTCACTCTGATATTCCAACTCCTATTGAACCACATACTCCACATAGGCGATCTGATCTGATTGAGAATTGGCTACACCAAGAAGTCCCACCCGAAGCAGCCCAACATGCTCAACAATGGCAACCACCACATCATCCTTATCATGATCCATACTACGACCCTATTCCGCGTCCGGTGAGTGTGCAGGGTGATGCCATTCTTCCACAAGAGGTGATTTCAAAAAGTTTTAAGGCTTTATACGAGCTTAAGGAACAATTGAAAGCCTTAACCCAGAAGGTAGCCGAGGGATCAAATGACCTGACACAGCTCTAGAGCTATAATCTATACCCAGAAGCTCATTATCCAGTTGGGTTTAAGATGCCTGCAATAGAGAAGTTCAAAGGAACAACGCGACCAGAGTTGCACTTAAAATCCTATGTACGGGCAATGAAGATATACGATATAGGTGAGGCTGAGTTAGCTAACTCTTTTCATCTAACCCTAGCCGGTCCAGCCCAAAATTGGTTCCTAGGATTAGAGAAACATCGGGTGCAGTCATGGACCAGTATTATGAACGAGTTTATTGCCTAATATAAGACAAATGAGGAATTAAAGATTACTCGCAAACATCTTGAAATGGCAAAGCAGAAAGATGATGAAAGTTTGAGTGAATTTGTCGCAAGGTGGAGGGCACTCGCTGCACAAATGGTGGAACGGATGGATGAAGAGGAGCAGTTGGGAATGATCGTCAAGAATCTGAAAGCAAAAATTCGAAATAAGATGGGTCA
Organism: Lonicera japonica; assembly: GCA_021464415.1. Lineage (NCBI taxonomy): Eukaryota > Viridiplantae > Streptophyta > Magnoliopsida > Dipsacales > Caprifoliaceae > Lonicera > Lonicera japonica. The sequence goes on along the minus strand of JAKCWG010000785.1, from coordinate 96,261 downwards.
CCAATTCTTTGGCCGTTTCAAAGCCTTGTTGCACGTGGGAAATGAGATAGAAGAAGAATTGGCTAAACAAGCTAAAGCAAGAAAGTTAAGTGCACAATACAAGAAAGCTTCAACCCCGGCTGCCAACCAAATTTCGACATACAAGCCTTTTGTTCGGAGCAATATTGACTACTCTGCCAATCCTTTCACCACAGTCACCAACATTTCTCCTTCAGGATACCAGGATTACAGCAACAATAGGGGGCTAAACCGAGTTAGACACATGAAAAGGAATTTCTCACAACTACCAGGTCCATTAAGTAAAGTATACAAGGAGTTGAAGGATGTAGGAATAATCTATCCGATGAAACCACGACCGATACCCAATCCAGTCCCCACTAATTGGAACCTCAATGAATCATGCGAATACCATCAGAATGTGGGACACACGACCGACAATTGCATGGCTCTTCGGCATGCTATTCAGGACCTTATCCAAGCAGGAAAGATAGTAGATCCGTCTCCTTAAAACCATCAATGATTGAAGAATGGTAGCTAGAAATTGAAGATTTGTAACTAGTTTTTGAGAATTTGAACAACAGTGATTGGAGATTTTTCATTTGTCATTTGTAAACATGAACTACGATGACTTGAGCCCCATATTGGATTTTTTGGAATGTTAGGGCATTGGGGAACGTAGGCAACCTGAGAAGTGACGTCAGGCCTGGTCTATTCTAAAAAAAGAATCCCATTCACCCACAATAAGATAAGGAGGAATTGGAAGAATAGTTCATTTAAAGGCACCAGTCAGTTTGAGGAGCAATGAAGGATTTGTAAAGAGAAGTTCATATGGTAAGGTGTGGAGAAAAGGACAAATCTTGATAAAGATCTCGAGTAAATTTGTTTTAAGATTTCTCTCAATTGAAACAAAACAAAATATGAATTACCCTTTTTAATTGCCAGATTTTCCGAAAGAACGATCTTTGTATTTGCATGGGTCTGGGGGTGAATTGCGCATAAAGCATATTATATAATAACCAATACTTTCGTGAAAAAAAATGCACATCATAAAGCGCTCACATTTTCATGAAATAATATATAAAAATGAGCTTCAAGACACCCATATTACATAAATATAATGATTCCAAGGAAATTTTTTTCAAAGAAAAACATGACACATAAAGGGTGCGGGCAGCATGGAGGAAAAAAGAGCCAGTGAAGATACCTGAGCTACAAGGTAGTAAGATTGAGACTCCGAAGGAGATTGTAAAAGAGGGAGCGAATCACTTTAAATATGCAAAGAAGGTTTCAAGTAAGATTAAAGCTTTGAGTGAAGTTACAACAGGGGATAAGGACCGCTCTAAGGTTTATGGGGAAGGATTCCAAGGCTGACACTTTGATAGATTAATATCAAAATTCTGAATGCGATTGAAAAATAGGGTGAAGATAATTCTAAATATGTAGTGGAAGATCTAATGCGGATACTTTGACGGAAGGTCATCTTCAAAAACTCATCTCACATTCGCATCCAAATACGGACGCTTTGATGAATTAGTATCTCCAAAGACATGTCTCACATCTCATGCAACTAATGTCACCAAAGATGCATTAAATGCAGCTAGACCACACGGAGAAGTTCGTGTTGAAGTGGAATGAAGATCGGACATGCAAAGACATCCTTCGACATCATTTGCTCTCATTAGCCTTGCAAAGTGCAACGAGTCATAATCATCAAGATGCAGAGTAACCTAATCAAAATAGGATGCATTGCACGAATGAAACCTCTCATCGAAGAAAGAAGTACATTCCATAATTCAGTGGTAATTTGGAGAAAATCCAGCATCGGTTGAATTCTAAGATGGGGCGCATGTGTTATTTTCGTATGAAAATTGGGGGTATTTTACACTGGGTGATATTAAAATCTAAAAACTTTACAAAAACATTTTCATAAATCAAAATTACGCAAAAGGCCACCAGACCCACCACATTGCATGCATGTCTCATGTTTTATGGTATAAATGACATATTCATATAATTTTTCTCTAAACGAGAAATTTGAATTAAAATGTACCCGTACGCGTCGGCGAATCTTGTGTGCCAAAGGCTCCATTGTACACCACGAATGACCTTCCAATAAAGGCCAAATTGTTATCTGATGATACATCAATCTTTATCAGATCCGTTTAACCCCAAGGGGTCTCTCAAAACCCACACATACCCATTCATCATCAAGAAAGGCGCAACATACAGAAACGGTCGTGGCTGATGATCATCACGAAATACATGACCAACTGGATTGCTAGAGAGTAAGTATGTGAGCAAGAAAAGATATGCTAAAAAGAGAATATGAAAATTTTAAAAGTTTAAATGGACAAAGGTGCCATTTTTGTTGCCCAGCTCACTTTGTTGTTTAGGCACTTGTTGTATGACAAGTTCCTTGTCACACAACATGTGGGGGGGGGGGGTAATCCCAAACAACAAAATCGACAAAGTCTGGACAAAAATTTTACAAAATTGACTCATTGGACGTCTAAAAGACTTTCTGGTTAGTTTTCTAAGATGAACAGACTGAGAATCACTAACACATGCACGACAAAGTAAGATACAAAGCCCAAAAGCTGAATTTTGAGATCTGTGGTGGAGCCGAGCTTTGAGGAATGATCAGTCCTAGACACAGTTCAAATCTGGCAAAAGAGGAGGTGTAAAAGAGGAATCGGATACAAGAAAAAATTGAAAAAAGTAGAAAAGGGTAAAATCCCGTTGGTCCAGGTGAGGAAAGTGAAAAAAACAAAAAGGAAGAAAATCAGCAGGGAGAGCCACACTAAGAGTGACAGCTGTGCCAAAAAGGCAGAGGGTTATGTCTTAGGTGAGCAAGGCTCCTGTCTGAAAAAAAAAGGAAATAAGGAAATAAGAAGATCTAAAAGCCAAAACAATGGGCCGGATATTTTCAAAAAATAATGCAAATGAGGGAGCAATAAGGGCATCAAAAAACAGAAAATGTTGCAGGACCAGCACCTTCCTCTAAGAAGCCAGAGGGTAACTGGAGAAGGAACTGAGATTTTCAGAAGAGCTTTATCCCCATGTTCAAAGAAGTAAAGCCAGAGGGTAGAGTTGAAAACTGAGTCCACTACTACGCACGAAAGTCTGAGATTCAAAGAGAACCAACCCAATTTCTTGATGACAGTAGAAGAGCCAAACTGAGGGTAAGAACAGGTTTTGAAAAAAGGCAACACTTGAACTTTCCATATTCTCTCTAGCATAACTTTCTTGCCACAAGATGAGTAGGCATATATGATCAACGGCCAAGAGCAAAGGCAATGCAAGGAGAAGCGTCGAAGGATAAGAAAAAATATGGACAAATATCCTCAAGAACATGTCTCGAATTGTGTGATGTGACATAAAGTTGATAGAGTAATATGATTCTGAAGAAGACCCTATTGATGGAGTCAATCCTAACCCTAGACTGTGACAGTAAGACTGTGCGATAGGTGCCGACCCCGCCGCTCTTGGCAGTCTTAATATCACCTCTTTTGGCTGTATCAGCAAGTACGAAGTCTTATCACGAAAACCTCTCGCTCTTGACAGTCACTTACATGTCATACCTTCTGAGGGTGGCCAGGAGCGCCATTTCTTAGAAACCGTCATAAGGGAATATCTCCCGACGTTCAGCCTTAGACTATGTCAGCAAGACGGTGTGACAGGTGCCGACCCCGCCGCTCTTGGTAGTCTCTAACCCAACCTTTTTAGGCTGTGCCAGCAAGATGGTGCGAGAGGTGCAGACCCCCCACTCTTGGCAGTCGCTAACATATCACACCTTTCCTTCCTTTTTGGATTCACTCCATGGGAATTTACAAGTCAGCCCAGATTGTGTCAGCAAGATGACGTCCTATCGTAAGGACCAATCACTCTTGGCAATCTTAACCCAACCTTTTCAGGCTGTGCCAGCAAGATGGTGCGAGAGGTGCAGACCCCCCACTCTTGGCAGTTGCTAACATATCATACCTTTCTTTCCCTTTTGGATGCGTTCCATGGGAATTTACAAGTCAGCCCAGATTGTGTCAGCAAGATGACGTCCTATCGCAAGGATCAATCACTCTTGGCAATCTTAACTCAACCTTTTTAGGCTGTGCCAGCAGGATGGTGCGAGAGGTGCAGACCCCCCCACTCTTGGCAGTCGCTAATATAGCATTCCTTTTGAGGGTGGCTAGGAATGCCATTTCTTAGAAAACTTTCACAGAGGAATATCTCCTAATAGACAACCTTGGTTATGCCAGCAAAATGGTGAGACAGGTGCAGACCCGGCCACTCTTGGTAACCAATAACATCTTCCCTAAAAGTTAGGGAACTTTTGTCACATGGTTATGATAACAAGATAGTGCGATAGAAGCAAACCCCGCTACTCTTGGTAACCACTTCTTCCCCAAAAGATTGGGAAGCTTTATCAGGACGAAGTCAAGAATGTGTCATTCTGAAAGAATATGAACTCCAAGAACTTTTTCTAATACATCTGTAAAGAATGAGAAGTGTTCCTGAGGATAGGCCATTCAGAGGGTAAATGGTAAGATTGGTGCATTCCACAAGCTGAGGGTAAACATCGATGAGCTTGAAAAAATTATATGAAGAAGGATTGAAATGGATTCCCTGTGGGTAGACGGGAGAATAAGATTAATGTATCAGAGATGGCTTGGCCAAGAGGAAGGTCAACCGTGGATCAAATTGTCCAAAGCACCACAACATTCCCCTACCATGAGGGTACATTTCGATGCACGGATTTTCATGAATAAAACAACCAGTTGAGATTCACGCAAGAGTCGTGAATTGTTGTCTTCTTTTTATCGTCCCAGAATCCTTGCAAGCAAGAATCCCGGGACGAGAGGGTCTGTGAACACCCCAATCCACGACTCTCGTGTGAACCTAATTTTCATCAAAACAAGCATTCCCCATCAACTCTTGAGTCGTCACGCATACAGGAGACCGTTAGAAAAAGCCTTGATTTTCGAGCGCGTCAGGAATTTACCACAACCATGTTGCCACTTTGCTTACTAGGACGGGGATCAACCGTTAGAAAAATTGAGTTTCTTGATAGCCAGCCATACTCCCCCCAACCGCACGGTTGGCTCCCAACGGAACGGTTGGTGCATACCCTAGCCGCACGGTTGGCTTCGAGCCGCAAGCTCGAGCCGCACGCCCTAGCCGCACGCCTTAGCCACAGCCCTCCCTAGCCGTACGGCTGGCTCCTAGCCGCGCGGCTACCCAAGCCATTTTTTTGCATTTTTTCTCTATAAATAGGACCCTTGGGTTCTCATTTGAGGCATCAACATTCAATAGTATTTTTAGTAAGTAAAAACTCTGTCAAAATCTTTAGAGAGTCATTTTAGAGAAATTCTGAGCCCGGAGGACAAAGGCCTGGGCCCCCCAGCTGTGGGCCTTCTTATTCCCGGAGGCTCGGATTTGGGCCATCTGCGTGCCCAATTCCTGCAAGATACAAACAGTTGTATTTATTTAAGCATTTATAAACATATAAATTAAATGAAAACAACAAAAAAAGAAGATAAGTGAAAAAATTACCTGAAAATCCTCGGCCTTGAAGTGGTTGCATAACCACTCCCACTGGTCTGGGCGATGAATGAACTCCACTGGAATGGGAGCATCGCCTTGTGCCTGCCAGTTCTTATGGATCTTATACTTCCAATCTTTGAAGCGATCTGCAACCTTCTTATGTATCCACGTGACCAGCGCCTTATTAGCAGGATCGATGTCATAACTCTCCTACAAACCAAACAGGAACTCAGGAAGAAACATTAGTACAAATAAAAATAAATTTTAGTAAGGCAAAAAAAATAAGTTAACTAGAATAAGAAACAAGTACTTACCAACAGGTAGTCGAAAAGCATTGTTCGCTCCGATAGAGGCATTTTCCCAAATGTCGGGTACAATATTGGCGCTCGGTCTTTTAAGAACACCGACATGTCACTGACGAGTCGGGAACGAACCTCCTTTGGTGGCCCAGAAACTGCAGGGTTGTATGTCAAACGAGACTTCCCCGACGTACGGACGATCGCCGCCGTCTTCTTCCTGGTGACGACTCCTCTCTTCTTGTTATAAGAGGAGGCCTGCGTACCTATAAATAAAAGCATATATACAGTAATTAGTCAATCATGAAGAATAAGAATTGTGATTTATAATTAAAGAGATCTAAGTGTATATTACCTGATATGGCGGCCTCCGCTACAGCATGCCTGGAGCGAATGCTGCGTACGGGGAGGCCGGTACTAGTGGTCTAATTTGTAGACGGGCTTGGGAGTACCAGTGGTATCGCCGGTGAGTGAGATGGCTGGGCAGAGGGCTGCTCGGTGGATGGGTGGGCAGAAGGCTGGGAGGAAGGCTGCTCGGTGGAGGGCTAGGAGGCCACGCGCAACAAGGCCTGCTACAGCTCATCGTACTGCACCTCTGGGCACAACTACTTCCTGGTCGCATACGCTCTCGGAGGCATCCCTAACTTGAATCTCAAATTTCAATGTCAGTTTCAAATTTAGTTTCAATATCAGTTTTGCCCTAATTGATTTGAATTTAATTAAAATTGAAGTTTAGGGTTTCAATTTCACAACAATTTCAGTTTTAATTTACGTTTTGTCCTAAAGGCTATTTCAATTCTTTTTTCCTTTTAGTTATGTGTTTGGGTTTGGATGATTAACCGAAATAGGAAACTTAAAACAAAACAAACACACATACATTACTGGTACCGGTAATCCATTACTAGGTCCAGTAATCCATTACTCAGTCAATATTGCTCTGAGCATTTGGGGGAAAATGGAGCACAATTAATAAGTTTGGATTGGTGTTTGCACCAATTCATACAGCCGAATAGACCATAACACAATTGCGGTCCACATAGAACAAATGGTATGGAATCACAATTCGATTTAACTGAACTCAACTACCAAATGTTTGAATATGAACCTACTGACCTGTTAATATGAAGGTTCATATTATGAGGCTATTATGGGCTTACTAAAAGGTGTTTCTTAAAGGCTGTTTCAATTCTTTTTTGTTTTAGTTATGTGTTTAGGTTTGGATGATTCACCGGAATAGGAAACCTAAAACAAAACAAACACACATATATTACTGGTACCGGTAATCCATTACTGGGTCCAGTAATCAAATTTACTGGGGCCAGTAATCCATTACTCGGTCTATATTGCTCTGAGCATTTGGGGAAAATGGAGCACAATTAACAATTTTGGATTGGTGTTTGGACTAATTCATACAACTGAATAGACCACAACACAATTATGGTAACAAGGACATAGGAACAATTACTCCATTACTGTCCCAATATTGCTCTGAGCATTTAGGGGGAAATGGAGCACAATTAACAAGTTTGGATTGATGTTTGGACCAAATCATACAGCTGATAACACAATTATGGTAATAGGCACATAGGAACAATTACTCGAATACAAGCCAAACTATCTAATTTCACGCAATAACGTCTACTCAATCCCCATAGTTGCAAACTAATTGAAATGGAGAGTGAGAAGCTTACCAAATAAAAATAGGCTGTGTAAGAGAGATAGAGATAGAGTCGGAGGGTTGCGTAGGCAGTGTAGGAGAGAAGAGAGAGCAGATCTCGTGTGTGGGAGAGAGTGAGGGGTGGGGGACAGAGGAGGAAAAGAGAGAAGGGTGCCGGGGTAGAGAGAAGAGAGCTTAGGGTTCGTAAAGAATGGAAAGGGGGAGGGAAGATTCAATAATTTCAATTTATAACCACACTCTTGGGAGACGTAAGTGTAATACAAATTATCTAAAAACTATGTTGGCTTAAAATTTTGAAAATTTCAAATAATTTAAAATTTTCGTGAAAATTTGTGGGGGGAACACTTTTGAGCGACGTAATATGTTCGTGCGTCTCCTATGATCAACTTGAGAGACGTATTTATAACTTGTACGTCGTCTAAACATTTTTTAAGAAAATTTTAAATAAATTTTAGTTGAAATTATTTATGGTTAGATATACATGTTATGGTAGAATTATTTATACACCATTGATAAGTTTTATACCCACATCAAAGTTAAGACACTCACACCAATAACACACATAAGAAACTCTCACATACTAATAATGTTGTCTACATTAAAAATGTCATAACTTAAAATAAAAAATTCTAAATTTAATAAATATTTAATATTTAATATTTAAAATGTACTAATCAAGATCAATTAAACAAGATCTATCTAATTATGTAAAAACAAATCAAGAAAAATTATTGTGTAGGCCATCCCAATATGTCATTTTTAGAACGTACGTTACGTGGTTAGATAAGATTAAAAGACTCTTTAAAAAATTAAAAACAAGTCGGTCCAATCCAATATATATACTTTTAGTTTTTCCAGCATTATTATATATTGAACTTACGTTTCAATTGTTCACAACGTTAGATTAGACTAGATAATGGGTATAAAATAGACTGATAGATTTTGTCTATTTAAATTCATCACATGATAAATTTTTTTATCCTATTATTATATATTTTTTATTTCACTGTGTTGGATTAGCTTTGAGCGATTAATGCCAATATATTGTCTTCTAGAACATACGGGGGTAAAACAAATGGATATGATCTGTAAGAAGAGAGCTGAGTCTGTGTTGTGGACAACCATACTCACACCGGAAATAGAGGAAAATTTGGAAATAAAGATGAAGAAGTCTCGCAGATTCAATGTATATAATTCATCCTCTGGTGTGTATGAATTATCTGAATAGGGATGTTTATAACTTCGTTGACATCTTATTCCACACCGATTCATCCAGGAAATCGTACAGTTTCCCTATTCACCAAATAACGAATATGGACGAGTCTTTCTCAGAGGTTACAGGCGGCTACATCTTTCCTCCACGGGGCAGGCATAGGAGTAAGAGGATGAAGTCTAGCGGAGAATATGAGAAGATGTCAATCAACTTGCGGCCGCTGTCATAAGAAGGGCATCCACAATAGACTTACTTGCTATTTAGGCCTGTAAACGAATCGGATTTGGATCGGATCAAGGTGCATCCAAATCCATATTTGGAAAAGTTTTCGAATCGAATTCGGATCGGATCATGTAACGAATCATCAAAATATCGATCCATATCCAAATATGTTCGAATCAGATTATATCCGATCCATTTAAAAATTTATTCATATAATAATTAGTTTGTAAATATATAAAAAATAATGAAATTAACATAAAAATTTTAACCATTGGATTCTTATAATTTTGATAGAGATTTTTTGGTAAAATATGGTGTTTTGTATAGATTTGAAACAAGGCAATTCCATAATTACTGGGTCCAGTAATCCAAATTACTGGGACTAGTAATAGATTACTAGACCCAGTAATAAAAATTACCGTAAAAATTACTGGTGCCAGTAATTTTACTGGTGCCAATAATCGAGGTTTCTGGTGTGACCTTTACACATGTGTAACATTTTCTTGAGTCGTCAAGTTACTAATTGGCTGGGACGGGGGGGGGGGGGGGGCTTAGCCACGTGGCAGCGCAGGACGGGCGAGGATCGGTTACCAAAGAGTCACGTCGTTTTAAAATTAATAACTTCCCTCGAAAACCAATGCTTGCACTGCTATAAGTAACCCATTCCATCCCATCAGGTTTATATCTTTCTCATCTCTTTTCAAATACCATTAATATGGAAAATATTTCAGATGCTAACAATTCTTATAGGCCTCCGGTGACTCCTATTGCAGTTGATAATCTTTTTCGGAGGGTGGAAATAGTTGAAAGAGAGGTTTAGAGGTTGAAAAATCTAACCCGAACCATTAGAGACCTGGAGCAACGTCTGGCCTCCGTGACCGCAGAGCGGGACCGCCTACGTGAATGGTTAGGGTAGGGTGAGAGGACGGTCAGGTGATGGGAAAGCTTAGCTTGATCAATCGAAAATACATGTTTACCCATGTATTTCTTTGAATCAAGGATTTACCACCCGAAAAACAGGTGGCTTGTTTTCCATCTTCTGTTCATGAACTGTCCCATCTGTTTATCTCTCCTCTGCTTCTTTTATTCGTCCTCCTTGAGTTCTTCCTGGATTGAAGCCCTTTTGTGGATCTGTGGTTTCTAGGGAGCTCTTATGTTGACAGGTTTCCCTTAGCATCGCAGTCACGTGCCCATCTATCACCTAGTGTTTCTCCGGTTATGGAGAACATAAAATAGTGCGGGGGGTTAACTTCATAATTAAGAGCCCATGTTAGTAACCATCTCACCCAAAAGCTTAAGTTGTCAAGTAGTGGGCTAACAATGTATATCATACTCTTCAACACTCCCCCTCATGTGCGAACCACTCGCACGTGGATAGACAAACGAAACCAAAGGCCAAACCGGCCAAACCAATGGTGCACTTTGTGCACAAACACAAAGGGGGAAACAAATGCAAGCGAGAGGATTCGAACCCAAGACCTTGCAGAACCTGACCTCTGATACCATGTTAGTAACCATCTCACCCAAAAGCTTACTTATTTTTTCATGAATACTTGGTGGTATCTTTCCCATCTTCTAGTCTTAAACTTTTTGGGGCTCGTTTTATTTCATCCTTTAATTGAATATGTAATCAGTTGGACCTCGAAGATAAGTTGTCTATTTATATCTCATCTTGTATACCATTTATTTCAGTTGGACCTCAAAGTCCCTCCTTTGTAATTTTACTTTCATCAGTGGAAAAGAATTTGTTTCACTATATATCATCTTCTACACCATTTATTTTCGTTTGTCTATGTTGTAAGAATCTTGTGTTTGGGTCATTGTGGCAAATTGATGGAATTTAAAAATCTAAATGTTTAGCTATTTTAAACATGAACTGAAGGATTACTGGGGCCAGTAATCCTTATTACATGGGCCAGTAATTCAGTTTCATTATTTCGAGTAGATAGGTTATTAATTAGCGGTAAGGGGGGGTTGCCACGTGGCAGAGCGGGACAGGCGGGTAGCGTTTATGAAAAAATCATGTCATTTCAAAATTAACTAGGGTATACTCGTTCAAATTAAATAAGAACCAATAATAAGATAATAAAAAGGAGAAGCGTGTGATGAATCTAAATTGACAAACTTAGGTTCAATTTATCTTCATGCCAGAAAAAATAAAAGTATATAAATCGGATTGGCCGACATTTTTTTTTAATTTTTAAAACAATTTTTAATCATATTTTTTTGTTCTTATTGTGATCTCGGTAAAATACGTTTTTGACAAATTAAGCTCAAGGTCGTACGTGAAAATAATTCAACCACGTCTATCACTATGATATGAAAATAATTCAATCACGTGTGTGAAAATTTATAGTGTGTATATTATTGGTGCTAGTAAACTGGATTACTGGGGCCAGTAATTATAATTACAGGGTCCAGTAATTATTATTCGGATCGGATTTGGATATACGGATCATAAATCTCAATCCATATCTGATTAAACGGATCGGATTGGGATCAGATTCGGGTAATAATCTTATCCATTGACAGGTCTTGTCATGTACAGAGGCTATTGACTAGCAACATCATATTAAATATTTATTGGTCTTTCAATTTTAACTTTGATGTGACATTTTGATTTGTGTATAAAAGTTATCTAATAGTGTAGAAATAATGCTTATCAAAACATGTGGTGTTTTATATAGATTTGAAACAAGGCAATTCCATAATTATTAGGTCCAATAATCGATTACTGGGTCCAGTAATCCAAATTACTGGGACCAGTAATAGATTACTAGACCTAGAAATAAAAATGACCGGGGCCAGTAATAAAAATTACTGGTGCCAGTAATTGTGACGCCCCGAATCCCGTTTTGAGGTTTAGACCTCCGGGACCAAGTTAATCACGGTGCCGTACGCGACGGCAGGTTTAGAATACTTAATTTAAAACTGAGATAGAGGGAAAAGTTATCTGTAAGGCCACATTTTTCAAAAAAATTCGGCATATGGAGTTCGTATTTTCAACAAAACCAAACCTGTATGCGTATCGCCCCAGAGAAGTACCTGCAAAACTGTTATAAAATGGGAGTGAGCCAAACACGGGCTCAGTGGGAACTATAAGGTTTTCGTATAAAAAATAAATTCTAAAACCATGCATGCCATGTCTATAAATCTTCGAGAACTTCAATATATATTAAATGCTATGAAAATCCTTTTTACGTGCAATGCATACCAAATGCTATCCCATCCCGGAAATTATGAGAAAATACGTATCCAAAAGTACTGCTAAGATATACATAATTATAACAACAAGGTATACACATTTCCAAAGAATGATAAACCAAAATAAGGAAGTAAAAACCTAATATGAAATCTCAACAACATTATAAGTTTATACATAAAATAAGTAAACAAACGTAGGGACTAATCTCATTTAACAGCTCATCTCATAACCAACATCTGACATCTAGGATTTTTACTCTATAGTGCACTGCGATCCTGATTTAAGCCCCCAAGGCTGGGTCCCCCCGTGGACCACCTAGATGGTGTAAGGTATGCCGCATTACGGGGTCCCCCTACGGACCATAAAGTATGCCACTCTGAAAGCGAGGTCCCTCTACACGGACCAGGGTATGTAGCCGCCAAGGCTAACTCAACCCCATGGACCATTAGTGCCCTACTAAATCAAAGTATCAATAAAAAGTAACTTCCAAAGACCATATACACACATATATATATATATATATATTACATACATGTACATAGATCTATATATACATCAATATCTATGCATATATCTCGAGGATATCTCAATAAGACATATTCTCCCAAAGAATATACTTATACATAGTACGCATACATGTACACACACACACACACATATATATATATATATAAATATCTCCAATTCACCTAGTGGTCTCCACACAGACTATATGTACCACCAATGTGTATATGTGTTAGATAGATATATAGATATATAGATAGATGGATAGTTAGATAAATAGATAGATATATACATCTTATGGTATATCTAATATACAAGTGCCTTCTTAAGCAAATAATATCCCTCACATGACCACATCCATGAAATGAATAAATCTAATGAGTGTAGTAACAATCCATTCGTAATAAACCTTGAACTTGATAATGTATCATTCATAGAGAAATTTGTCCACTCAATGGCAGATGTCTCTCATGTATATAAACATCATGACTTTTGGTAAGGAAGCATATGTATATATATATAGATCAAACATAACATATCTCAAATATATAATTAAATTATAAGACGAGTTTATTTCCAAAAGAATGGGTCCTTGCCAAAGTCACGATGTTAAGAAACTAAAGGCATATGTATATTATATATATCAAGCAAATCTAATATATATATAATACCGACTCATTTACTAAGCATGTATGTATATCCAATACTCGTAGTAGTAGTACACTTATTAAATAATTCCCTTAATACTCCAAACATATATCTAAACATAGTTACATGTAAGGTATTTAGTACTAGGTGCAAATCATACAAATATCCTCTTTTGTAAATCATAATAGTAAATATATAGTCCCAAAATGAGTATACACGCATACGCGCTAATAGGTATTGACCCAAAATTATAATCATTTAGCATACAATGAGATTTCTTCATAATAAGGTAATATATCAACATATACATTGATGGAAACTTAGTTCCACAATCGTTTAATATTGCGTATAGAGCGAACAAAATTTTTATGTAAAACCCTAGTGCGGAATCGGATTTTACCTTCGAGATCTCTTTGGTTTGATCTCGTCTCAGCACGAACAGGGATTGGTGGAGACGAATCGAGAACACGGGCTTGATAGAACCTCAAGATCTTCTATCGTATTCCTTCCGCCGTGCAATCCTATACCGAGTGTGGGCTGCGGTATCACCAAGATCTCCTTCTCTACTCTCTACGGCACAAACCCTAAATTCATGAGAATTATTATGTCGAGAGAAGAGGCAAGGCTGACATATAAATAAGGCTACGATAGGGACCCTAAGGAGAAATAAGTGTTTGGGCTTACTATGGAAAACTGGAATCCTAATTCGATTAAGAATTGATTCCTTCCATAAATTATAATTCACACCACTAAAGAATTATTATAATTGCACTCCCGTCCTTATCTCAAAATTATATTTTGAGCTCCTTGTTATTAAATACTTATTATTCTCCCCACGTTAAGATTTCAGATAACCGTCATTTAAATTAAATTACTGACAAATATATTTAAATGACTTCTTAATCCTTGAGCGTACCACTTAACTTATTTGACATTTCGGATTAACATAATCCACCTGCAGGGTTTGACATGATCAAAACTTATAAGCTTCTAAAGGGGTTATCATCAATCCCTATACCGGGACGTGGATTCCGTCAATAATTAATATTCATCATACATATAGTGTCGCCATCCAATTCACGAAGATTATTGATCCATAAATGAATCTCACTCTTAATGAGTCAAAACAACAAACACCATATATATATATGTCTATTAATTATTTCAAGATTAAGAGCATAAGTAATCATAATAACCATGGGATTTTAAATTATTTTATATAGTCAGTATAAAAAAAATTAACCCAAACTGGTCCTGTTCAATACACACAAAGTGTACTAGCACAACGAGTTAAAACTGTACCATTTCCTGTAGTCAAGATAAACTACTAAAACTTGTGCTACAATCCTACCGATGGTTGTCCAATTTCATCTAAGACCGTGAACCAATAGACTTATATTCCATAAGAACCGATGATATGATCCTCTGTGTGTAAGCTATACTCTACACACCAAATCATCTACTATATGGAATAAAAGACACACTTGCACAATATTTAAATAGATAATATAATGCAACCATTGCCCATAAAGATTCTCATTTAAATAGCAAAACCGAGTCTATATAACATATCAAAACCAATAATAATAAAATCATGCCTTTTAGTATATCATTCTAACAATCTCCCACTTAGACTCAAAGCCATGCATCTATGCACCTCACTCCCATTCCCTCAACGTGACTATCAAAAGTCTTGGCTGGTAAACTCTTCGTAAAAGGATCGGCTAGGTTGTCTCCTGATGCAATCTTAGTGACTATGACATCGCCTCTCTGCACAATATCTCTGATTAGATGATACTTGCGCTCTATGTGTTTTCCCTTCTTATGAGTCCTTGGCTCCTCCGAATTTGCAACTGCTCCACTATTATCACAATAAAGTGTAATAGCTGAATGCACTGAAGGTACCACATCTAGATCCATAAGAAAGTTCCTGAGCCAAACTGCCTCCTTAGCCGCTTCTGAAGCAGCCACATATTCAGCTTCCATGGTGGAGTCAGTAATACAAGACTGCTTAATACTCCTCCAACTAATGGCCCCACCTCCTAGAGTAAACACATATCCCGAAATTGACTTTCTTGAATCCCTATCTGACTGAAAATCTGAGTCTGTGTACCCAATGGGCACTAAACTATCTGCCTGATAAACCAACATAAGATCTCGAGTCTTTTTAAGGTACTTGAGTATATGTTTTACCGCAGTCCAGTGTTCTTGCCCTGGATTAGACTGATATCTGCTTACCATGCCAACAGCAAAACAGATGTCTGGTCTAGTACACAGCATAGCATACATGAGGTTTCCTACTGCCGAGGCATAAGGAACTGCCTTCATTTTCTCTATCTCATCAGGTGTCTTAGGACACTGATCCTTGGATAGAGTAATTCCATGCTTGAAAGGGAGAAACCCTTTCTTGGAATCCTGCATACTAAATCTGGAAAGAATTGTATCAATATAAGTAGCTTGTGACAAGCCCAACATCCTATTTTTCCGATATCGCATAAGCTTAATACCAAGGATGTGACTAGCTTCTCCCAAGTCCTTCGTATCGAATTGCCTTGATAACCATACCCTCACTGAAGATAATAACCCCATATCGTTCCCAATAAGTAAGATATCATCTGCGTACAATACCAAAAATACCACTGCGTTTCCGTTGCACCTTTTGTACACACAAGACTCATCCGGACATTGATCAAAACCAAAAGACTTGATTGCCTAATCAAAATGGATGTTCCAAGATCTAGACGCTTGCTTAAGCCCATAAATAGACTTCTTAAGCTTGCACAACATGTGCTCTTGACCCTCTGCTATGAATCCATCAGGCTGCATCATATAGATGCTTTCATCAAGACTTCCATTAAGGAAAGCTGTCTTGACATCCATTTTCCAAATCTCGTAATTAGGATGAGCCGCAATGGATAAGAGAATCCGAATAGACTTTAGCATGGCAACCGATGAAAAGGTTTCATCATAATCGATTCCTTATTTCTGAGAGAACCCTTTTGCAACAAGCCTTGCTTTAAAGGTTTCCACCTTCGTGTCTGCTCCTCTCTTTCTCTTATATACCCACTTGCATCCGATGGGTTTTATCCCATTGGGTGGTTCTACAAGATCCCAGACTTTATTGGAGTACATGGACTCCATTTAAGATTTCATAGCCGTTTGCCATTTTTCTGCATCTTTATCTTGAAATGCTTCATTATAGTTAAAGGGATCCATTTCGTGTTCATCAGGGACCTTGTCATAAGACTCTCCCAAGAACATAAAACGGTCGGGTTTATGTACAACCCTCCCACTATGACGAAGCACTACTTCTGTTTGTGTAGCTTGTGCAGGTACTGAACTTCCCAACTCACTATCCACACGCTATGCTGGTTCGGGAATCTGTGTTGGTTCAGGAACCTGTGCTGGTTCTGAAACCTGCGTGTTAGTGGTTCGTTCAGGATGTGCACGAGCATCAGCAATTCTCCGACTACGACAAGGTAATGGGATAATATCTATCTCTTGTGGTACTTCCTCTTGTACTGAAGGTATAGACAAATTGTGCCCTACTTTTTCTCCTCTTATTTCCTATAGAACAACTCTACTTCTGGGCTTGTGGTCTATGATGTAATCCTCTTCTAAGAATTTGGCATTGGTGCTAACAATAACCTTTCGTTCTCGAGGATTATAAAATAGGCCGCCCTTGGTTCCTTTAGGATATCCAACAAAGAAACACACTTCTGTTCTTGACTCCAATTTATCCGCATTACCTTTCAGCACGTGTGCTGGACCACCCCATATCCGAATATGCCGTAAACTAGGCTTACGCCCGGTCCACAATTCTATGGGTGTAGTAGGTATTGACTTTGATGGCACCAAGTTAAGAATATATGCTGCTGTTTCTAAAGCATATCCCCAAAAGGAATAAGGTAGGTCTGAATAACTCATCATAGATCTTACCATTTCCATAAGAGTCCTCTTCCTTCTTTCTGCTACACCATTCTGCTTGGCATACCCGGTACGGACAACTGGGATGTAATCCCATTCTCTGACAAGTATTCCCTAAACTCTCCTAAGAGGTATTCACCACCACGATCTGATCGTAGTGTTTTAATACATTTTCCTAGACGCTTCTCCGTTTCTGCCTTGAATACTTTGAATTTCTCAAAGGCTTCAGACTTTCGTCGCATTAAGTAAATGTATCCATACCTTGAGTAATCATCAGTGAATGTGATGAAGTACTTAAAGCCACCTCTAGCCTGGACAGTTATGGGACCACACAAATCAGAATGAACCAGTTCTAACTTTTCTTTAGCCCTATAGCCTTTTGCTGAGAATGGTCTCTTAGTCATTTTACCTTCTAAATAGGATTCACAGACTGGAAGTGCCTCCACTTCCAATGAACCTAATGGCCCATTTTCGACCAGTCTTTGAATTCTTTTTAGATTAATATGACCAAGGCGTAAGTGCCAAAGATATGTTTGATTAATTTTTGAAGGTTCCTTTCTCTTAATTGGTAAACTATTAGTGCTATTCAATTCATATAGTTGTAACGTAGACAAGTCAGGATTTATTATATAAAGATCATTCACCAATGTACCAGAACAAATAAACTATTTATTTTTTCTAATAATAATTGGTTTATCATTAAAATGAACAAAATATTTGTCCTCAACCAATCTAGAAACAAAAATTAAATTCCTTCTAATGGAAGGTACATATAGACAATCCTTAATAACTAAATTCCTATCTTGACTAAACTGAAGATAAACATCTCCTACTGCAACTGGTGCCACCTTTGTAGCATTACCCATGTGTAGATAAATTTCTCCATTCCTAAGTTGTCTGGTTTCCTGGAAACCCTGCAAAGTATTGCAGACATGATTAGTTGCTCCCGAATCTACACACCAGGTACTGGTAGATCGGACCGCTAAACAAGTTTCAACAACTAATAAATGAAATTTACCTTCTTTGTTCTGGCGATTTAGGAAACGGGGACAATCCTTCTTCCAGTGCCCTTTCTGCTTATAGTGAAAACACTTGCCTACAGGCTTTTTCACTCCTCCTTGAGGTCCAGTGACTGCTGCACGTGCTGCTCCTTGTGGGACTGCAGCTTGTGCGTTATTCTTCTTCTTCTTTTTCTTGCTTTTAGACTTAGAAGTAGAAGCTTTCTCAGCCATCAGAGCACTAGCTGACTTACCAAGGAGTCCCTCAGCTGCTTGGAGTTCTTTAAGAAGTTCCGACAACGAATATTTAAACTTATTCATGTTGTAATTCAGTCGAAATCCCTTAAATGAATCCGGCAACGACTGGAGAATGATATCGACCTAAGTTTCCCCATCGATTTCAGCTCCAAGGATCTCTAGTTCATTCAGAAGACCAATCATCTTTAGAACATGATCCCTAACTCGGGTTCCTTCAGCCATTGTTGTGTTCATGAGGTCCTTCATCGCAACCTGCCTTGCGGCACGATCTTGATCCCCAAACATATCTTTGAGGTTCAGTATTATGTCGTAAGCGGTGGCTAAAGTCTCATGCTGATGTTGCAGCACATTTGACATAGAAGCCAAAATGTAACACCGCGCCATCTCATCAGCCTTTTTCCACTTTCGGTAAGCCTGGGTTTCCTCTTCGGTCGCCCCCTCACCAGGTTCTTCTGGACAAACCTCAGTGAGCACAAACTTGTACTCTTCAGCAGTAAGCACAATATTCAAGTTCCTTTTACAGTTAATATAATTAGGTCCAGTCAATTTGTTTTGGTTGAGTATAATAGAAAGTGGGTTGAAAGAGTTTTCCATTTTAAATCCTGAGAATCACATAATAATAATAATACAAATTATAATGGGCAATGACAACTTTGAACACTATATTTAACTATGGTACCCTCTACCATTTTAAAAAGTATTCGTCAGCAGTCTAAACCTTGAAAAATATGCCTCGTTAGCGAGGTCGTCTATTATTCATTATTTTTAGACAGGTCCAAACCTATTAAATTTTATTATCTAGACAATCCTTTATTGTCAAGTAACATATACTATCTAGACAATTCTTTATTGTCAAATAAAATTCAAATAGCTGACTTCATTCAGTCCTATAAATAATAGTAGAGACTCAGTTGGAGAGCATGCTATTATTTATATCTAAGTGTATACCATCATTTAATTTAATCCAATAATTCTATAATTTATTCTTTCCGATATGGAGGTGCGTACTAAAACCCACACGAAAAATAAATCACATCATTTAAATTATCTTTTAAAGAAATTTGTATAATGATTTCACAATCTATTCTCTCCGATATGGAGGTGAGCACTATAACTCACACAAAGAATAAACTATATCATCTACAAATCAATGATGAAGACCGTGGGATATTTATGTGAAAAAATCCCTCACCCACTTAGTATTTAAAATATTATTATCTGAGGGTTATATAAAATAATATGTTCAATTCTAGTCAACTAGAATACAAGGGTATGAAAGATAAGACCTATGTGCAATAAAATTATTTTATCGCTTTTTTTTAAAAAAAAACTTAAATTTTGCAATTGCACAATACTTATATTTATATACCCAATTATTAATTGACAAGTATTAAACAAAATGTGATCTAGGTGTGGTTATGTATCCATGTTGTCCAAAATCATAAGGAAACCTAATAATTAAACATATGCTACCAAACACACAATCACACAAAGCATCAAACCATTTAATAATAAGAAGAGAATAAATCCCTGCTATTATGGTCTAAGCCTCTCCCCAGTCCGTTAGGAAACTTCCACGACCAATGTTGCCACTTCGCTGACTATGACGGGGATCGACCAAGAATTCTGATTAATTTCTGAATCGATCTCCGTGGTAAAAACGCATTCTTCAACATCTTGCCCCCATCTTCGTTAAAGAGACAACAGTCTTTAGATACAAAGTCCTATGCCTCCATGTAAGGAGTTCACACATGAACTATTCTACCTAAATCGAAATCGAAATTAACTACATAGACCCTATGCCTCTGTTTAAGGAGTTCACATAACTGATCTAATATGTCGAAATCAAAATTGAATTAATTACATAGATCCTATGCCTCTGTTCAAAGAGTTCACATAACTGATCTAAATTAAATTTACGATTACAACCATGAATAAAATCAAATCATCACGCACATTAAAGTAACCACGAATAAAACCATCATGGGATCCAATCACATAAAACAGAATTACGCGACCATAATAGCGGGACAAGAACACTGCAAAACAAGAGTTAGCGAGTTCTACGTTCTACCCATTATCAATATGCATGAATCGATTTAAACTAGACAACATGGTTAGTTCAATTCGTACGCATTATTAAATAAAAACCAATCCCTCTGATACCAATTGATGGAAACTTAGTTCCAGAATCGTTTAATATTACGTATAGACCGAACAACATTTTTATGTAAAACCCTAGTGCGGAATCCGATTTTACATTCGAGATCTCTCTGGTTTGATCTCGTCTCAGCACGAACATGGATTGGTGGAGACGAATCGAGAACACGGGCTCGATAGAACCTCAACATCTTCTATCGTATTCCTTCCGCCGTGCAATCCTGTACCGAGTGTGGGCTGCGGTATCACCAAGATCTCCTTCTCTACTCTCTACGGCACAAACCCTAAATTCGTGAGAATTATTGTGTTGAGAGAAGAGGCAAGGCTGACATATAAATAAGGCTACGATAGGGACCCTAAGGAGAAATAAGTGTTTAGGCTTACTATGGAAAACTGGAATCCTAATTCGATTAAGAATTGATTCCTTCCATAAATTATAATTCACACCACTAAAGAATTATAATTGCACTCCCGTCCTTATCTCAAAATTATATTTCGAGCTCCTTGTTATTAAATACTTATTATTCTCCCCACGTTAAGATTTCAGATAACCGTCATTTAAATTAAATTACTGACAAATATATTTAAATGACTTCTTAATCCTTGAGCGTACCACTTAACTTATTTGACATGTCGGATTAACATAATCCACCTGCAGGGTTTGACATGATCAAAATCTATTAGCTTCTCAAGGGGTTATCATCAATCCCTATACCGGGACGTGGATTCCGTCAATAATTAATATTCATCATACATATAGTGTCGCCATCCAATTCACGAAGATTATTGATCCATAAATGAATCTCACTCTTAATGAGTCAAAATAACAAACACCACATATATATATGTCTATTAATTATTTCAAGATTAAGAGCATAAGTAATCATAATAACCATGGGATTTTAAATTATTTTATATAGTCAGTATAAAAACAATTTACCCAAACTGGTCCTGTTCAATACACACAAAGTGTACTAGCACAACGAGTTAAAACTGTACCATTTCCTGTAGTCAAGATAAACTACTAAAACTTGTGCTACAATCCTACCGATGGTTGTCCAATTCCATCTAAGACAGTGAACCACTAGACTTATATTCCATAAGAACCGATGATATGATCCTCTGTGTGTAAGCTATACTCTACACACCAAATCATCTACTATATGGAATAAAAGACACACTTGCACAATATTTAAATAGATAATATAATGCAACCATTGCCCAGAAAGATTCTCATTTAAATAGCAAAACCGAGTCTATATAACATATCAAAACCAATAATAATAAAATCATGGCTTTTAGTATATCATTCTAACATACATGTGTAATCCAAGTAAAATAACAATAAATTACAATCCAATACCCCATGTATGCATATATCAATCAATTTGGTGAAAAAGTCATCAATTTAATTTGAAAATGGAGATTCAATGCATAAGAGTATAAATTGAGTTTGGGTATTAGTGTTCCCACCTTTTATAAGCCAAATATTCGAGGTATTGAGCGCTGGAACGAGCCGTGTCACCGCCAATTGCGAAATTCCCAATTTAAGCTCTAAAACCCTAGAAATGGTGGAACCATCATTGATTGAAGATGGAGATGATTGATGGTGTTGTTGGAAGCTAGGGACCATGGGAAATCATCCTTAAAAGACCCTCTCTAAGCCTCTCCCTCATCTCTCTCTAGCTGCCTTGGAGGAAGGAGAAAATGGAGAAGAAAGGAGAAGGAAAGAAGACGAGAGAAAATGAATGTCAAAAGGGGAAGGAAAGGGGTAAAAAAACCCGTTGGGGTACCTCTAATCGATCAGAGGATCCTCTGACACCTTGGCTGAAGCCCCTCATTTTTCCTTAAGCTTTCGGTGCCTGTTTTGACCCTCGAAATGACTTTTATTCAACTCGGCCATAACACGAAGTTTGTAGAGGGGAGTGAGATAAAACAGTGTCCGTAAATGGGGGCTTATTTGGACTTCGTATGAAGAAGTTATGGCCTTCCAAAGTTGGCCAAAAACTCACTTCGGCAAAAATTCGATTTTTCGCCGAAAATCGCCAAATGCAACTGCGGCTTCCCGAAATGCGTTCTAACCATACCCGTGAAAATTAAATAAGAACCGATAATAAGATAATAAAAAGGAGAAGTGTGGGATGAATCTAAATCGACAAACTTAGGTTCAATTTATCTTCATGTTATAAAAAATAAAAGTATATAAATCGGATTGGACCGATATTTTTTTTAATTTTTAAAACAATTTTTAATCATATTTTTTTTCTTATTGTGATCTAGGTAAAATAAGTTTTTGACAAATCACATGTGTAAAAATTTATTGTGTGTATATTATTGGTGCTAGTAAAGTGGATTACTGGGGCCAGTTTTACATTACTGGCCCCAGTAACTCCCATTACTAGGGCTTGTATTACACTACTGGCGCCAGTAATTCCCATTACTGGGGAGATTAATCAATTGATGGGTCTAGTAATTTGAAGTTTCTGGTGCGACTTTACACGTCCGTATCGTCATTTTGGGTAGTCAGGTTATTAATTAGCCGTATCATTACGTCGTTTTAAAATTAATAACTTCCCTCCAAAACCAAAGCTTGCACTGCTATAATTAGTAACCCATTCCATCACTTTTTTAATACCATTACTGATGTATAATGTTTCAGAGGCTCACTGTTCCTATAGTCCACTGGTGACCCCTAGTGCAGTTGATAACCTTTTTCGGTGGGTGGAAAGACTTGAAAGAAAGGTTCGGATGTTGGAAAATTATACTCGAAGCATTAGAGACCTGGAGCAACGTCTGGCAGCCGTGACCGCAGAGAGGGACCGATTACATGAGCTGTTAGGGTAGGGGGAGAGGAGGAAGGTCCGATGGGAAAGATTACCTTGATCAATCAGAACTACATGTTTACTGATAAACACCCAAAAATGCCATATTTTATACCCCAAAATCTTCTTGGCATTCCATTATTATTGCCTAAACTGTGTTAATATCATCTTTTGTTTGCTTTATAAGTGAAAAGTGAAAATAGTCCAATTTTGTGCGAAATTTAACTAACAATGCAGCAAAGATGTGTCAAAAAGCAATGGCAATTTTTCCGGTGGTTAGGCAAGCTTAAAATTGATGATTGATCATGTTCTAAGAGGTGTGGAAGTCCAAATCCAAGAAGAAGTGCATTAATATTTAAGTGCGCGAAAAATCTGCTTTTGATCATTTAGGTGACAGTTCGGCATTTTGATCATAACTTTACGCTCAGAGCTCAGAATTTTGCGTGCTATATATGGTTGGAAAGATGACTCAAAGGGGTATAACTTTCGTGTTTTGATAATCCTCATATTCTAGCATCTTGATGGTGAAAAAAGGCCCTAAACCTACTGCCTGTGCACAGCCGCGGAAATGAGTGGTTTTATTTCTCTCTTACTGGCCCTCTCCCAAACCACTTATCTCATTATCCATTATGTAAGCCCACATAAATATTTTCCAGCAGCCCATGTTTTTAATCATCCCATCAACCAAGCCCATTATGTCCTTTACCTTATCAAGCACCTTTCATTCCTAAAATTAACTTTCTTGCTCTCCAATCCATTTAAATTAATTCCTTTTCTAAACTTTCCATTTTCTCCCCTTAAACCCTAATTCTTACACCTATAAATAAAGGCCCTTATCCCCCATTCTAGACACAACCACAAGAGAGAAATAAACTTGTGAAGAGATAGAGAGAGAAAGAGTCGCGCGCACCACCGCCGGAAGAATCATTCAACCGGAGTTCTAAATTTCAAGGAGAGTTTTATTTATTGCAATTTTCATTTTTATTTTGTAAGTTCCTCTTTGATATTGAGATTAATATTTTAATTGAGCAATGAAATTTTATTTAATATCATTCTTGTGTTCAATATTTATGATAGAAGGCTAATCTCCTTTCAAGGGGAGAGATGAAACCCCGATATTTAATTTAATTTATATTATTGCATGTAGTACCCATGTGCTTAATTTAATAAAAAATCCTTTTGATTGACCTCCAAAAGAGGCAATCCAATTTAGTGTGATTATTAATTGAAGAAACAAACTGCACACCATAGAATTTTCTTGAGTTGATTTTAATCACTAAATTCTCTACTAAATTTTAATTGTTAATATGGATGGGTGTTGAACCTTTGTGTTTTCCTTAAGTAGCGATTCATTGAAAGCTTACTTTAATCCATGTTATTATTTTTATGAAAGAAGAAAATTGGATTTTACAAAAGATTTAAGATAAAAATTGGTTTTAAAGTTATATCTTGAAATTATTAGTTTACCTGAATATTAAGATCATACTACATACCATAGGTGACTCCTAAGTGTTTAAGTAAATTAGAATTTCTATTTTATCTTGGGTACATACATGTGGTAATGAAATAGTTAAATTAAAGTAATTGGTGGTGGATTCTTGATCCTTGATTTCTCTCAATATTTGATTGATCTCCCTTGTGAATTGCTAATTAGTTATTCTTTAATTTTAATTTTAATAATGAAAAGAAAAGAAAAATACTTTCCAAAATCAAAATTGGTTTTAATTTGGCAATCTTAAGTTTTTTCTATAATTTTCAATTCCTTTCCCCGAGATTTGGATTGACCCCTTATTTTCCCACTTTACTACGCCTAATTAGATTTTTGCAGATAAGGGTTTTTGTTTGCATTCTGGATACGATTAGAGACACGCAACAATTACCCGTCTATTTCTCTGAATCAAGGATTTGCCAATCTATATCGTAGGGTTTTTGCGGATAGGGAGGAAGAAACTATAAGACTTTGGGGGGGTTAACTTCTTGAGATCTCTCTGGTCTTGTATTTCTTGAACAATTAGCGGTTTCTTTCTTTATATCTCATCTTGTACACCATTTATTTCAGTTAGACCTCGAAGTCCCTCCTTTGTAATATTACTTTCATCAATGGAAATGAAGTTATTTCTCTATATCTCATCTTATACACAATTTATTTCAGTTGGACCTCGAAGTCCATCCTTTGTAATTTTACTTTCATCAATGGAAAAGAAGTTGTTTCTCTATATCTCATCTTGTACACTATTAATTTTCATTTGTGGTTATTTTATGAATGCTTGTGTTTTGATCATTGTCACAAAGTGGTGAAATCTTAAAATCTAAATTAGTCTGCTATTTTAAATTTTATGTAAAGGATTACTGGATCCAATAATCTCAATTACTTGGACTAGTAATCAATTACTGGGGGAAGTAATACTAATTACCGCCCAATAATCCAGATTACTGGATGCAGTAATCCAGATTATTGCAGGAAGTAATCTAGTTGCTGTTACAGAATTTGGATTACTGAGGTCAGTAATTTGGGGCCAGTATTTGCATTTTAACACACTCAAGGATAAAAATTTACCACCAACTAATTTTAACACATCAATTATGAAATATCCGTAAATGATATATTCCTCTTATTTACACCCGGTACCACTCCTCAACAAATATCGCTTTTGAAAAAAACTTTTCACTCTCCCCACCTTTTATAATAACTACCGCCATTTTCGGAGACCACGATTCACAACGAAGCTCTCGCTCTCTAACTTTCTCTGTACTACACACGTAAATACATCATCTTCGTCATGTCTTTGGCTTATCCAACCATGTAAGTTTAACTCTGACTCTATCTCTCTCTCTTTCACTTTCCCCGTGCTATTTCTCACACTTTTTTTAAGTACGTTAATGTCTATTAACAACTTATTTTCATCACCAAGAAGATTTTATATTTGACGAAAGCATCTCACCATTATGAGTGAATATATATAGGGTCTAAAAAAAATAAATGAACCCTATATATCTGTTTGAGTAGTATCTTCCCCTGACATGCGGTTGCTGTTCATTGTTGATTGCTACAACGATAACCAAAACTAGGATTACTTACCCCAGTAATGACGTTTCGTGGACACATAAATTAATTACTGGCCCCAGTAATGTGATTACTGGCCACAGTAGTTTGGATTACTGTCCTATTTAATCAATTACTGGCCACACTCATGGATTACTGGCCGCGGTAATCCATTACTGGCGCAAGTGATGGACAATTACCGGCACCGGTAATCCATTACTGTCCCAGCAACTTGGATTACTGGCCCCTGTAATTTGGATTACCGCATGGATTACTGGCTGCGGTAATCCATTACTGGCCCAAGTGATGGATAATTACTTACACCGGTAATCCATTACTATCCTAGCAACTTGGATTAGTGGCCCCAGTAATTTGGATTACTGGCCCCAGTAATTTGGATTACTATCCTCCTTAATGAATTACTGGCCACAGTCATGGATTACTGGCCCAAGTGATAGATAATTACTGGGCCCGGTAATCAATTAATGTCACAAAAACTTGGATTACTCGCCCTAGTAATCGGGATTACTGGCCCTAGTAATATATTACTGGCACCAATAACCAATTACTGGGGCCAGTAATCCTGATAACTGCCTAGGTAGTTTCTCTCCTTAATAAAGTAATTTATTTTGCTGAAATCAAAATGGCATCACAACATGATACCCTGGTGCATGGTAGGGAAGAGGTCTCTACAAGCAGCAGTGACGCTGTGCCATTATCAAAATTGAGGAAGAAACGTACACCATTGAGTGAAGCACAGTCGAAGAAGGCCACCACAAAGACAGCTGAAGAAACGGTACCGAACCCGAAGGGCAAGCCCACTGGATTTTCCAAAACTGCCAAATCAAATAAACAAAATAATTAGGCAAAACCATCAAAGGCAGACGCTGCCAAACCAAAAAGGTCTCTTCCCCAGAGATGCACAATATTGGCCTTTGCTGAATTGGTAAATCAATACCGGGAAGACATCCCGATTGAAACATGGGAGATTCTTAACGGGTCGGTCTTCAGCCCTATAATGTGTTGCTTCCGGGATGCTTTAGTCAAGGAAGCCAATTGTAAGAAGACTAAAATTGACTTCGAAATAATAATGAAGCATTTTGACACAGACCGGATGGTGTGGTCCTTTGGCAGTTTACAGTTGGACTTGACCGCAGAGTTTTTGACGATCTTGTTTCACCTCCTCACTGGAGGACTAAAAATTATACCCGTTCCTCAATTAGAGGATAGAAAGGAACATGCGGCCAACCTGTTCAAAAATTGCAAGAAAACAAAAGGGCCTTCTCGTACCGATATAAAGAACTTGCTCACATCTGAACTAAACAAAGAAAAAAGAGCCGATCTAAAAAAGGTTGCATTGACTCTGCTGATGTATTTATTTTAAACCTTCTTTTTCAGTAAAACGGGGATCAATCTTACATGGGATCTGGTCAACATATGCATTGACATTGATAATGTTAACAAGTATGACTGGGCGAACTCGACTGTGGACTTCTTGTTCTCTAGCATCAAAAAGTACAACAAGGATAAACTAAGCACACTCAATGGATGCATGGTATTGGTGCAGTATTGGTTTTTGGATAACACAAAACATAGGTTGCCACGGTCAGAGAATCGTTTAATCAGCAGGCCACATTTCGTGGCATGGAACATTAGAGACATGTTCGACGTGAAGGCCTTGGAGTTAAACCCCAACCTCTTAGAGGTAACTTTTGCATTGATATAAATACTATACTTTTATGCATTTAAGACAAAAAGAACCTATTCAATTGTACTTTCAGATTCAGGAACTTGTACTTGGCAGAGCTTGGCCAGTGTCCGCCTTTAATTTGATGCACGAACAATTGGTAGGGGAGCAGGAAAAGCAAGGGCAACACGAAAAGGAGGAGGAAACTGGTGGGGATAAGAATGATTCCGAAGGTGAAGATAAGAGTGGTGAGGATGAATCATTAGAGCTTTCAAAATGGGTAAGAATTTTGCATGAAATATAGGATGTTATACTACTAATTACTGGATTACTTCTCCCAGTATTGAAGATTACTAGTTCCAGTAATCATAATCCTGGGATTGCTAATGGATTACTTCCCCCGGTAATCCTGATTACTGGGACCGGTAATCCTGATCACATGCCCCAGTAATTCGGATTACTGGCTTCAGTAATTTTGCTTTAATAAATTACTGCGCCCAGTAATCTAGATTTTTTTGGCCATAAATTAATTACTACCCAAGTATTCCAAATTACTGGCACCAGTAATCAGATTACTGCCCCCAGCAATCCCTTATTATTGTTATACATAGGCTAGAGATTCTCGTTACATGTCATATTTTATCTGTGATTTCAGGTCCCACAAAAAAAGAAAAACGAGAAAATGGCAAAAAAGGTGGTCCAAATTATGGATACTGTTGTCGCCGAGTTATCACGACTTATCGACAATAACATCAAAGTGGACCTACAAAAGCCGAATCTAATGGGCTATCAAGAAACTGTACATGCCATCACCAAAAAAATGGTTGACGCTATAGTAGCAGTGGATAAAAAAATCAAGTTGCTAGAGCGCCAACATGAAAGGATGTAGGCTGAACCGCAGGTCACAACACCTACAACTCCAAGAGACCAAAAGGATCCAATACCACACACTCCAATTCGGGATGATAGGGTTGATGACACAGCGGACGTGGCCAAAGAAAGGGAGGAGGTGGTCGACATAGAGAGGGTCGAAGACTGGGGAGGATCTATAAATGAAGAAGTAGCATTGGCCCAGGCCGATGACGTAGTTAAACAGATTGTTCAAGAAGTGGCCCTTGAACAAAGGGCCATTACGTTGCCGCCCCAACATTCAATCAAGAAAAATGTGAAAGTACACGACAGGGTGCAATAAGGCAGAGGAAAAGCTAGTTGGACTATGCCAATCCTTCAGCAATCAGCAGGCCACTTAAGAAAGCAAAGGCCCATGGGACCATACAACCATTGCTTATCAATGGGATCGACTGAACAAAGGAACCATGGCAGACCCTCGACATGAAGATTCAGGAACATTACCACAGTTTCTTTGGCTCGAACGAGTAAGTATATATTTTTATCCACAAGTTGTAATTATAAAACTAATTTAAAAAAGCCATACAATTGATTTTAATTTGTTATCTTAACAGCGAAATCTAGTACCAGGATCCTGAGAACCCGTTCGGCCCTATTATAGAAAAAAATATGATAAAAGACATAATTGAGGGGAGAGATTTAGATAAAGATGTAAAAAGCACTTGAATATTTTGGATTACTATCAGTTATCATTTTCGATTACTGTGTGTGTTAATTTGGATTGCTTGGGCCAGTAATTTGGGTTACTGGGGCCAGTAATCTTGATTACTAGCCCAAGTAATTTGGGTTACTGGGGCCAGTAATCTTGATTACTAGGTCCAGTAATCATGATTACTGGGACCAGTAATCAAGATTACTGGGATCAGTAATAAAGATTACTAGTTCGGACCTAGTAATCAAGATTATTGGTTCTAGTAATCTTGTAATCCATTACTGGAACAAAAAAAGATTACTAGTGCATGTGCATGTGCAAAATGTTGTAGGTTTTGAAGCAGTACATTACCATGATGAAGCATGAGATAGAACAAAAAAAAATGGACAGACTTGGTTTCGTTGACTAGGAAGCTTCAGTAAGTAAATCCCCGATAAACCAAAAAGTTACAGCGCACGAAGATTTACATTCCCGACTCTAATTTCTGTTAACTTTCTTTTTATAGTTTTTACTGTATTGGACACCACAAAAAGCTTGCTACGTCCGGCAAAGATTTCAGTGGGAATGAGTTTGATGTTGCAAATCTCCTCACAGAACCCCTATGGGAAATATTCACCCGCAACAAAATCTTGATTCCATTACATCACCGGATGAGCAGACATTTCACCCTTCTCCACATAAACCACGACCGGCAGACAATAACCCACATGAACTCCTCCCTACCCATAAAGGGTAAAAAGTTCGATAATGTCAAGTGGAGCAAAAATGCAGAGACAGTGGTAAGGCAACAAGCAAATATTAAATCTATATATACTGGCCAGATTATGTGTTTTCAAGATTAATACCTGACTTCATATATTTACCTTGGCCTTGTTAAAAAAAATAAAGGTAAACCACATTAAGCATTGGATGAATGACATCTGGCTTGGTGGCCAGTTCTAAACTTAAGCGATCATTGATCTTGAGGTGTACCAAGAGCAGGTGGTTGATCAAGATCAAAACGGCCCAAAAATTAATCATAAAGAGCAGACCGCCAATGAAAAGAGAATGAGGTGAATGATCATGAACAAACATTTAAAATTTGAGTCATACACCTTTGTCGAAGATGTCGACTGCCCACAACAAATGGCAGGATCGTAAGTAGCTCGGATATTCATAGCTTATTTATTAGTAATTTTTTGGTATATGATATTGTGCCACAATAAACCAAAAATTGGTTTTGGTTTTCAGGTTAGATTGTGGTGGGCTTATGCTTCACTTCATGGAATGCTTGGTTAAGGGGAAGAAGCCGTCCCAAAAGGGAGGGACATTTTTCAGGCAGAACATACTCGACAAATTCAGAACCCTTAGACCATCGGAGTGAACAATGTTGTTCTAAATGATTGTGGTATGTGGATTATGGTGTAAATGATTGTGGATAATTATTGTAATCTTTTAACAATTCCCTCTTTTCGTAGTCTAGTTTTTTTGTTTTTGTTTGGATTACTTCCCTAGTAATGGATTACTTGACCCAGTAAACATGATTATTGGAACCAGTAATTTGGATTACTGGATCGAGTAATCCTGATTACTGGGTCGAGTAATCCTGATTACCGGACCCAGTAATCAGGATTACCGGACGCAGTAATCAGGATTACTAGACCTAGTAATAATGATAACTTGACCCAGTAATCGAAATTACTAGTTCCAGTAATCATGATTACTGGGTCAAGAAATTCAATTTTTCACAAGCAACTTGGAAGGATTACTAGCCATAGTAATCTAGTAGACGTGTTTTCA
Organism: Lonicera japonica; assembly: GCA_021464415.1. Taxonomy (NCBI): domain Eukaryota; kingdom Viridiplantae; phylum Streptophyta; class Magnoliopsida; order Dipsacales; family Caprifoliaceae; genus Lonicera; species Lonicera japonica. The sequence goes on along the minus strand of JAKCWG010000785.1, from coordinate 64,722 downwards.
TAAGATCGTTAAGTTGGGATTGAAATCCGGAAGAAATATTAAAATATTAATTACTAATTTTCATTAAAAATTTAAATAAAAAAAAAGATAAACAATATGTAAAAAAAAAAGAAAAGGAACTACATTAAAAAAAATCATTTTTTTTTCTTCTTCTTTTTCTCTCTCTCTCTCTCCTCGGCCTCTACCATCTCACTTTTCCTCTTCCTCTCTTCCTCAAGCATCCCTCACAACCTCTTCATGCTCTCTTCAACTTTTGCCGATTCAGCATTCTAAGCCTCCTGCATTTTATCAGCAAAAATAAGATTTTGAATGCACATCGCAGTGAAGTTGGATGGAGAGTTTGGAGGAGATGACGTGGATGGAGATTTTGGAGGAGTTGACTTAGTGAAGAAAATAAGTGAAAGTAGAAAAAAATGAGATATTTGATGGTTGGTTTGATTTGTGAATGACAATCATGTTTATATAGTAGTCTCTTGGAATATGAAGGGTTGTCACTTTCGATCAAATGCGTGCATTAATTCCAGTTGATATAATGATGGCCGTAGCAACTTTGAAAACCGAATAGATGCATGCATGCTTTTAGAATTTCAAATTAGTGCACCAAATTTGGTAAGCAAAGAGATTACTGAGGCCTTCTCCATTCCGGATTACTGGGCACAGTAATCCAAATTGCTGGAGAAGTAATGGATAATTACTGGCCCCAGTAATAGATAATTACTGGCCCCAACAATTCATTATTGCATCAGCAATTGGGATTACTGGCTCCTGTTATCCTGTTTATTGGGCAAGCAACTTGGATTACTAGGGTCAGTAATCTAGATTACTTGTCCCGGAAATAAATTACTGGACACAAATATGGATTACTGCAGCCAGTATTCTGGAATACTGGGGCAAGTAATCTGGATTACTAGACCCAGTAATTATAGAATTGCTTTCTTTCAGATTTTAAAAATGGAAAATAACATGCAAAAATTGAAAATAAACCACAGAGGCATGGAAGCAAATACAAACTGCGAACAAAAATTCATTTTGACCCTCATCTTCGTCTGATTTATAGGAATATATAGAACATCAATCGGAGTCATCATCATCATCATCTTAATCCTCCTCTTCATCTTCATCCTCATCGCCGCTTAAGAGATCATTGTTATACCCTTCTACATTGTTTGAGTCGTAATCCTCGTCATAATAGTCATCCTCGTCGGAGTCGTCATCATCGGGAATATCTATCCGCGGTACTGAACTAAAGTCGATATATAAAGTAGATATGAGAATACATACCGCATCAGGTTCTTGATAGGGTTCTTGTACTTCATACAGTGGAGTGGCGGTTGCGTCCCATGCACTTGTGGTCTCACTGTACATACCTCTATGTGACATCAAATGGACGACTTTCCATCCCTCACCAGCCGACAGATCATCTATATAGAATACTTGACTTGTTGTCTTGGTAAGAATAAATGGAAGGTCATCGTACCAACTAGTATTCGTGTTGACGGATAAAAGCCCACGATCATACTTTGTGCTACCGGGAACATCAAGGTCGGTGTTGTACCATTTACACATGAACAACATAACTGGCATGCCTTCCGCATATCTTAGTTCGACAACAGCCTGTAGAATCCTATAATATGTGATGTCACCAGCCATTACCATCACTCCACTATTTTGAGTCTTTTTGATCTGGTCTTGTTGATGACACACATACGTGACACCGTGAATAAATGGTGCAACGCATAGGCTTAGATGCTAAAATATGTACCTCCCAGTTATATTTAGGAGCACCTTTACTATGCATATCGTGCATCTGCATAACAAAATATATGGAACATAAGTCAAATGCATGTGACGTAACAAATCAGTTAAGGTTGAATGTTTACCCATTTAGGGAAATGGTCATGAAAAAACGCAATACGCTCCTCATCAGTCCCGTTTGGAGCTAGATCACCAAACTGATCTCAGTGAATGTCTATATACCATTGTGCTTCTATACAGTTCTTCATCACACCAGTGAGCTGTCGTGATTTGTGCTCTCCTTAGGCCGGCGGTCTTGATACAACCGCTTGGCTTGACGAGATCGAAAACAACTGAGATGTTCCACTGAGGTGCCTCTTGAATGATTTCATCACTCGCGTTAGGATCATCGAGATAGTTATTGATGTAAGTCACACACTCGTGCATGATGCTACGCTCGGCAATACACCCCTCTGGGTAACGCTTGTTTCTGACATCTTTTTTGAATTCACCGAGCTGCCTATAAAATTGTACAGTTATACAGTAGGGATATATATAATTATAAAAAATGAAAAATAATTCATACCTTTCAATGAAAAACATCCAGGTATAATGTACGGGACCAGTGAGCAAGACCTATTCGGGTAGGTGGATGCAGAGATGGACCATGATGATAAAGAAAGCTGGCGGAAAGATCATCTCTAGCTTGTAGAGAACCATGATAATATCGCTCTGCATCTGGCAGATATCCGACTTCCTCAACTCTCGAGGGCATATCATATTAAAAAATTTGGATAACCCTACTAGCGCGTCGGCGATGTGACTTCCCAAATATGGCCGGATGACCACCGGAAGAACACGCTGAAGCATGACATGGAAATCGTGTGTCTTCAGTCCATAGAACTTTTTATCAGAGACTTTGACCTTATTCTTTAGGCTTCCCGCATAACCTCTTAAATACTTAACAGCAGCAATATAATCAAATACAACTCTCTGATCCTTAGGCCGAATTGTGTAATCAGCTTGAGGCAACAACACTTTGCCTGACGGCCCTTTCTTCACCCAGAGCTTGCTGCGTATGCCCATCTTCTGTATAGTTGCGCGAGATTTTGCATCATCCTTAATCTTTCCATCAAGATATAAAATAGTGCCGAAGACGTTGTCGTAGACATTTTTTTATATTGTGCATGACATTTAATGCATGTCGCACACTAGATGTAGTCCAGTAAGGTAGCTCTTAGAATATGCTGACGTGAGTCCAATAGAGTCTCTTTTTAGGTGCCTGAAAAATGTGGATGCAAGCATCACTAACATGTTAAACTCCTTCTTCATACACAACGATGAAGGCAAATTATATGGCATCATAATAACAGGCCAAGCGCTGTACAGCACGGTCGTAGTCCCATAGGGACTAAACCCATCAGACGCTAGAGCGAGGAGCACGTTTTTTAAGTCCGACGCAAATTGCGGATGTGACCTGAAAATGACAAGACAAAATTTAATACTAGAATATATAAACAGTTATTAATTATTGTATATATATATAAAAAAATAAAAATTATAAACATATACTTCACCTGTCGAAATCCTTCCATGCTTCCCCATCCACTGCGTGTCTCAGAAATTCAGGATCTTTTGTTGTTCTTTCCCTGTGCCACCGCATTTCCTTTGTATTATGCTCGGACATGTATAGACGCTATAACCTCGGTGCCAAAGGGAAGTACCCAACAGCCTTTTGAGCAATCCGCTTACCACTGCTTGTATCATCTTCTTCCCATCTCCATTCACCGCAAACGGGACATTGATCTAGATGTGCACCCTCTTTGTAAAACAAGAAGCAACCGTAGTAACAAGCATGGATCACCTCCTAATCCATGCCAATCTTCTTCAAGTCTTCTTTGTAGCTGCGTATGAGTTCGGGTATTTCTTTCCTTCAGGTAACAGATAATTCATTTTCGCAACCCATTTGTTGAAGGCCGTGTCCATCATATTGCAACCTTGCATCAATTGCAATGCTCTAAGCATAGAGCACAACGTAGTCACTTTACAACCCTCGTATAGCGGAGTCATTGCTTCGTCTAATAGACACTGATATAACATCATTTTTTCTTTGACAACTGGATCCGCCTGAAATACAGTGTCAACAGCAAGGGATCGTACGATTCATGGAATGGAAAAACATCTTGCACGAACGCCACAGTTGGGTTACTACAATGATCAACACTGTTACTCAAAAAAACCGTGTACTATTGTATTTCTCTCACTTCACCGTATAAGTACCATAAGGTATACAATGACATTATACCGTTACTTGTCAAGTGGGCGTATATGTCATCCAAGCTGAGCCGTTTGCCCATGTTGTAACACCGTTTGCAAGGACACGGATACAATCCTGTTTCACTGTTGCCATTCTCTCGTACAAACGTGTAGAAATCCATTACCCCTACAATGAATTGCGTTGAACCTCTTGAGCATTTCATCCAAGATTTATCCATTTTCACTGCCATATAACATATATATTTTAAACAATAAATATATATTTTCAACAATAAGCATATATTTTCAAATATAGAAATCTATAAATCTATACTAAAATATTAGCATCCACTATCAATAATACGAACCAAGAGATCAAATAGGGGCAACAACTAACAACAAGATCATATATTCAACAAAAAATTTATATTTTCTACACAAATCTCAACATATTTTAAACAATTAATATATATTCTCAAATCTAGAAATCTATATATTTATACTAAAATATTTGTATCCACTATCAATACTAACTGACAGATCAAATAGGGGCAACAACTAACGACATCATATATTCAACAACAAATATACATTTTCTACACAAATCTCAACATATATATAAACACAAAAATTACTTAAAATTAATATTAATAAGAGATAAACTATCTAAAGAAAAAAAAAAACTTTAACGAGGGGAATGTTGTTGAATTACAGCTTCAAATCGACAAAATCGTCCAAAAATACACCAGAACCTTCAGATCCCGAAAATGGAGGAGCTGCGGCTATTTGATGTTGAAAAGACACTAGGCGACGTAAGTATATACATACTTACGTCACCTAAACATAAGGTCATTCCTAGTGGACCACCACTTATATATAATGTTTGTGCTCAATTGATTTTAGGCGACGTAGGTTATTTCATCCGTCGCCTATATTGTTCTTTGACGACCAATATGATACTTAGGTCGCATACGTTATTCTAGGAGACGAATGATTAACCTACGTCGTATAAGATAATTTAAGGCGACATATATGTTTATTCGTCGTCTAAGTAAATCTAGGGGGACGTAGTATATTGCATACATCGCCCAATCTACCGACTGGTGTAGTGTTTGAAAGGAAACTGATTTTTGAATTTTTGTCTTGACAAAGGGAGCATTTAACTAATTTGTTCCTTCAACTATTTACGGTTTCCATTTTGACAGAGACAATTCTTTTTGGCAAGTTATACCTATTATTTTTTATTTATTTTTACACTTCTGTTCAATTTTCTCCATTTCACGCAGATGGAAGGAGCAAAGTGACAAAATTCCTCTCAACTTTCATTTTCCTTCAAATTTGACCGATTCATCTTCAATTTAATTTGACCAATTTTTTTTTTCAATTTTTCCCCTAAATTATATATATTACTTTTCAAAAATAATCATCTTTCAAAAAATAATAATATTCACTAATTTTGATCCATTTTCTAGATAAGTACTTGTTTGTTTCCGGGAAGCTTTCCACGATAAGAAATATTATGGGCTCTTTGAAAATTCAGTGTGCTGAAAATTTTCTTAAATATATTTTTTTCACGTTTAATAAATGGATAATTTTTTTTATTGTGTGGCTAAAATTTCGTAATAAATGATAACTTTTCTATTAATTACATTAATTAAGGACAATTCTATTGTTAGAGTAACTATGGCTATTACATGAGCAATGTACTATAATGAAAATATATTGTACAATTCCTTATTCCAGTACTTTTCATGTTAAAGCCACAGTTTGGTTATATATAGATATCGCCTAGGAATGGCAATGGGTTGGGTTTAGCCAAACTCGAACAAACCCAGCTAAACGAAGGCTCGACCTAAGCTGGGCTCGGTTCTATATTGGAAAACCTAAATTGTGTTTGTCAAATTTTGATGCCCTACTTTTTGTAAATTTGGATACAATATACATACATATATATAGAGACCACTTTTATAGATAATGGTCATCACTTTCAAAAAAAGAAGGATCGTCTATTTTGAAGAATAAATGGACAAATTTTTTCATGAAATTTTGTGGAGATGATATCTATAATGAGTAGACAATTTCAACAAAATTCCAAAAAAAATCAATTTAGAAGTGGGTGTACGGAAAAATTGCTCTATATGTTCAATTTCGGCCAATAAATTTTTAAATGATCATCTCACTAACCTTGAAAATGATTGTTGTAACACCCACTATATGATTTTCATGCCAATTTCCTTCATAGTTTCCATTTATGCAAAAAAAAAAAAAAATTTCGTAGGTCTGGGAGGCAAATTTGGATTCAAGTGACACTTGAGTGGTTTAGACCTTGTCTACACTTCATTTATATGTTATTACATTCGCCTAATAGGTTGTAACCCATTTTGGGTGGTCCGAGCGAAATTCGAAAATTTGCCGCCTAAATTGCTTTTATCGAAATGTGTTCTTCCTGCATTGAGAAAGCCATAACTTCTTCATCCAAAGTCCAAATGAGTCCCCATTTACCCCATTGGAAAGGTAATTCAATTATCTAAAACTTTTGTGTTTTAGACGAGACCCAATTGCAACTCTATAGTGGTCAAAACTGAGCGCGAAGTGATCTAGCTGTCGAAAAATAGCATCAGTGGGCATCAGTGCTCATCAGTTGACTGATGATTGTGCCTCAGTCGACTGATGACCTGTTGAAGGGTCAAAAATCAAATTTTCTAGTATTTTGACCCCATTTTTATACAGCCAAAACCCTCTCCTCTTCCTATTTCGAGCCACACACCTTCATACCCCTCAAGAGAGTCCTAGCGAGAGATTTTGAGAGATAAAGTGATGATATATTCTTCATGGTTCCTTCACCCCCATCTAAGATTTGAGTGCAAAAGGGTACTATTCATCATCTTCCTCACATTCTTCCTCCATGGGTGCTTAGGAGAGCTTGGAGACAACCTATTCCAGCCATCATCAACACTTCAATCACGGATTAAAGCTCCATACAAGGTGGGAATACTAATTAAACCCTTTGATTTAAAGTATTTGTTGTTGCATTAGAGTTTTGATACAAGACGGGTATTTTTGCTAAAAACCCTAGGTTATGATGTGCATATGGGATTGGTTGGGTTCTAGGCTCAATTAGTGATGCATATGGATAGATTATCACTTATTTATCATGTATTATCAATTATTATCACCCTAAGAGATTATTAAATGAAGTTATTCCTCATGACCACTTTGTAGCTGTGAACACCCCAATCCACGACTCTCGTGCGAATGCTGATTTTCCTTTAAAAGCAAGCATCCTGCATTTAATCATGAGTCATCATGCATGTAGAAAGACTGATAGGAAAGACTCCAATTTCGGATGCGTTGGGAGTCTAAGATAACTTTTGTTGCCTCTTCGCGGGGCAGCGCCCCGTTAGAAATTTGGTTTTTTTTCAAGTGTTCCTGTGCTTTTTTGTGAGCCAGCCGCACCCCCTAGCCGCATGCCCAACCGTACGGCTACCTGCCAATCGTACAGTTGGCACCTCCTAACCGCACCCCCTAGCCACATGCCCAACCGTACGGCTACCTGCCAGCCATACGGCTGGCACACCCCTGTCGCACGCCCTAGCCGCACCCCATGCGGCTACCCCTGCGGTTGGCCTCTTTTGGAGCATTTTTTGGCGGATTTTTAGCTATAAATAGGACCTTCGGGCTCCCATTTTAGGGATCATCAACATTCAGTAGTGTTTCTAGTTCGTAGAAGCTCTGTCAAAATCGTTACAGAGTCATTTTAGAGAAATTCTGAGAGAGAGTTTTAGAGAGAGAAAATCTAGAGAGAGAAAGTTCTAGAGAGAGAAAAAGGCAAGGAAGGTAATCAGGACAAGGTTCTTATTTCTTCTTCAGGCGCATCAGGTACGTCTTTCTACAACCTTTCTGAATTTCAATACTGCATTTAAATTCATTTTTAATACAGAAAATTAGATAACTTGCAAAGAAGTTCACTACTTTCAAAATAAATCCTTTCTAAATTTTACAAGAAAACTAAAATCCGTTTTGACACGTTTTCAAAACAAACAAAAATACAAAAATAGTTTCCAAAGAAAGGAACTACGAGACTCTGATTTCATTCTACGAATGAATACGTAGGCGCTCGCAAAGCTCGAGTCTGATTTTAAAACATTGTTTTAAACTAAATTTATCCGGAAAGGGCTATTCTGAAAATCATTTGAACTAGTTACAAGATATCTAAAGTAGGAATTAGATACATGATCCATTAAGAGACCGAAAAGGCGAATTGGGTGCCTAACACCTTCCCAATTCGTAACGTAGTTCCCGAACCCTAGCAAAGACAATTTTTAAAATAGATCTATGGTTTCAAATGTATGAAAGATAGTTCGTTTTCGAACTATCCTTCGTACGATCTTTTGTTTGTTTTCTCGTAAAACAAACTAGCGACTCTATAAAACACGTTTTTAAATAAAACCGAGAACGAGGACCCGTTTCTTCTACGGGTCGCACGGGGTCCGGATTCTCACAGTGGCGACTCTGCTGGGGATGTCGAGAACTAAGCTCTATTATGATGGATCATATATTTAATTCCTGTTATTTGTTAGGGATAGGTGTTGCAAGCCTTAGTCCTAGGATAACATATAAGCGATATAGGTGGATACCCTGATGCCTTTATTTGCTAATTATGTGAGGAAAATCTCTTTCGTAATTAAAATTTTGTAAAATATTATAACAAACCTTAAAGCATTGATCAATAATGAACCACCAGATTGTTATTTTGCACGCACTCACGTCCTATCATGTATTTTCGCGAGTGTGAATTTACCCTATCAACCTCGGGACCAGAGTCGTGACTAGGCCATGGACTTTCGGGTCTGCACTAGCCAAAAGCGCCTGGGACCACTCTCCTTGGCCAAGTACTTACCGAGGTATATAGAGTGATGAGAACACTCACGTACCCGGGATGTATATCAAAAGGTCCTTACACGTACCTGCGCTCTTGAGGTATATCGTAAGACCTGCCAAATAGGAGGGAGCCTTAAACCTTACCCTCTTCAACCACGCTTGCATATAGAGGAGTCGGCCTAGAACACAAAGATTTTCTGCATTGTTTTTATGACTGACAGTCGTGAGAATCTAGTGAGCAAAAGTCCTGATTCCATGAACAAAGCAACTCATGAGGAGAGAACTTCCCATATTTCCAAATCATTTTTTTAGAAAACTCTTTTCAAAATGGTTTTCCAAAATTATAAACGGTCAGGGAACCCATGGAATTCTATTCCTACCCTACTGCTATATGGAGCTCTCAAGTTGTCGCCGTTGGTCTGTTTTCGTTCTCACCTAAAGAAAACCTTTTTGTGTGTTTATTTTCGTCCCGATCGATGTATTTCTGGATAAGGTTCGGCAATTTCTAAATGATATATTGTTGTTATTTTCCGGGGAAATGTGCGCGATTGAATTTGTCCTTTTTTTCGGCTTATCAGATATTCATCCTGGCCTCTATGTGGGCTGGAAGAGATAGCACCGGGAGACTTGTCAGACCAGATTCCTCTGAAAACATGGACCAGAATACCCCAAGCCAGAATGTGAACAACCAATTGAACAATGCAGCGGATCCGCCGCCCGGTCCTTTTTACCCAAACCCGGGAATGCCTCAGAATAATACCATTGGGGGTCAGCCGCTACTTCACACTCCGCCTCTGAATATTGACCCAAAACCTAGCCAGCTTGAGTGGAAATATGAATGTTCTGTTACCAAACCCCGAAGATATATATCGGATGTTGATGAATTTAAACCAAAGCATGGCCATGTTATTAAATGACAATAAAAATACTCGTGCCAAGTTGGACGAGTTGGCTAAAGGGCGCATGACGGAACCGCCAAGAGAAACTCTGGTTATTCTACCACCACCACCGCCACTCTCAGTTCATACCGAAGTACCACCGTCGTATGAACAGTTGAACCAACCTAAACCCATGCATTACCCAGTCGGCAATTGGTTACAACAGGACCCGACCAATCAAGCCCCTCCACAGATGCAACCGATCCATGAACCGTACCATGATCCGTATTATGATCCAATAAGAAAGCCCATAAGTATCCAAGGGGAGGGCCCCACACCAATAGAAACTTACCGGGGGGATAAAGACCTGTCTGAGCTTAAGGAGCAGTTGAAAGCACTTACCCAAAAAGTAGCTGAAAGTTCGAACGATTTGACCCAGATGCAAAGCTACAACTTATATCCTGAGGCTCATTATCCAGTGGGCTTTAAGATGCCTTCCATTCCAAAATTTACAAGCACTACACCACCGGAACTCCATCTGAAATCCTATGTCCGTTCAATGAGAATTTATGATCTCGGTGAGGCTGAATTAGCCAATTCCTTTCATCTCACTTTGGCAGGACCGGCCCAGTGTTGGTTTTTGAACCTTGAAAAGCACCGTGTCAGATCATGGTCCGCCATCGTCCAAGAGTTTGTGTCACAGTACAAGACTAATGAGGAGCTTAAAGTTACAAGGAAACATCTAAAGATGGCTAAGCAGAAGGAGAATGAGAGTATTAGTGAGTTTGTAACAAGATGGGGAATTGGCAGCCCAAATGGTGGAGTGCCTAGATGAAGAGGAACAACTCGGAATGATCGTGAAGAATTTGAAACCAGATATTCGGGCTCAAATGGGACACCAATTCTTTGGTAGGTTCAAAGCCCTACTCCATGTTGGCAACGAAATTGAGGAGGAATTAGCCAAGCAGGCTGAAATCAAAAAATCTGCTTCACAATACAAAAAGACTTCCACATCTACCATCAATCAAGTCACATATTCTGGGTCCTATAGTAGGGGATATTCCAACAACCCCTTTGGTCAAAACTCTGTGAAAAACATTGGGGATTTGGGATATCGTAACAACAACAACAACAATAATCTCAGGACATTTGATCAGAATCACTCACGAGACAGACATTTTTCGCAATTACCAGGACCGTTGGGAAAGGTTTTCGAACAATTGAAAGAAGCTGGGATTATGTATCCCATGAATTCGAGGCCATTACCACAACAGATACCACCTCATTGGAACATGAATGAACATTGCGAATATCACCAAGGTTTCGGACACACCACCGATAGTTGGATGGCCCTGCGGCATGCTATCCAGAACTTAATTGATAGCAAAAGAATTCCTGAGCCGTCAGCCCCGAATGTCGCAAGGAATCCCCTTCCCAATCAACGGATCAACGCTATCGAGGAGGATTCAGATCTACCAGATCCTGTACTCTTGATTAAACCCGCCATGAATACAAAAAATGTTGAAGTATGGAAATTTAGCTGTCTAAAGCCTTCGCCCTCAATCATTCAATATACTCCACCGAGGTCCCAGAAATCCATTGAAGAAATCGAGGATGAAACATTGTTGGGGTTATCCGTTGATGAAACATGCACCATGCAGTCACAAGAGATAGTTAGCTCGAAAATTATGGGCTGGATGAAACAAATGCAGTTTATACCAGGTCTTGGGCTCGGTAAACAGAATCAAGGGATCGCTCACTGCCCACGGATCAAAGACAACCCAAGGAGACAGGGGCTCGGATATAGCCAAAGACAAACAATGAAAAAGGACACCCATCCAAGAAAGTATTCCTCACAGATAAACATGATTGCCTTTGACTGGAACACAATTTCGCAAGTCGATGAAAGGTCGCCTCCAACTCTAGTTGAAACACCTGAAGGGGCAAGTGATCCGGTTGCGACATGGGTCCAACAGCTGACCCGTTCTGGGAGAGCGTACCAACCGCCAAATACTAAGCAACCTACTGATGCCACTCCTCCTAACGAACCTGCAAAAGATCCAGAAGAAGGGCGTGTTGTTGAACAGTTGAAGAAAACAAAAGCCCAAATTTCAATCTGGGGACTTCTGGTGGCATCCAAGCCACATCGTATGGCACTAATGAAAATGTTAGATGAATCGGTTGTTCCTCTTGAAGCCACCCCAAATGAGTTAACAGCGATGATCGCTTCAATGGGGGGCACAAAAACAAGTTCTTGGATTTTTTGATGAAGATCTATCACCACTGGGTCGGGATCATAACCAAGCTCTGCATATCACCGTTGTTGCTTGTGGGATGTCTATACCGTATGTGTTTGTGGATAACGGTTCTACGATTAACGTATGCCCGTTGAAAACTGCTATTCGTTTGGGTATTGATTTAACTGCCATGGAAGAATCACCAGTCACGGTTCGAGCATACGACAATACTAAACGAGAGGTATTGGGTTCCGTCATGCTGGGTATGCAGATAGGACCGGCTACATTTACCACTGAGTTTCAAGTCATCGATATCCCTTGGAGCTTTAATTTGTTATTGGGATGAGTTTGGTTGCATGAGGTTCGCGCACTGCCTTCTTCCCTTCATCAAAAAATGAAAATACCCTTCAATGGGGATATCATTGTCATTAAGGGAGATCCTGAAAGAGCAATAGTCCCAAAAAACTCACTAGTATTGGGAATCGGAAGCCAAGATGTCCAACTCGGGGGATTTTCGTATGAGCCAAGAGTGCAAACTCTTACCACGCAGATCGTGAATTATCTGCCCCCCGATGATATGTCAACCATGAATACGTAAGTGATAAAGATGATGAGGAAAATGAAATTTCTACCGGGGATTGGTTTGGGAAAATATCAGGCCGGCATTGCACAAATGATCGAACCATACCAACAACCAAGTCCTCTTGCTGGGTTGGGATATATGGGAGATCTTAGCCGAATGAAAAGTGTCGTATCCACCGATAGTTCGTTAAATGGATGGTTTATAAAGGAGGGTGAAGACTTTCCTTTCTGCGGATTTCAGGAACCATGGGTAAATGAAGAGGGGAAAAGACGACCAGGGTTAGAAATTTTCTTTGAAGAAGACTTGTATATCAGTGAAGGATTTACTCACACCTTCTCGTCTCGGTTAAAGATTACCCAGCCACCTGTCGAGCCACTGGAAGAGGAAGATATGCTGGGTAATATGTTTGAGGTAATGGCAATTGAGGAAGATTACCTTGGGGATCCTGTGCATCTTATACGCCCTATCGAAGGAAAGGAGAAGAAGCAGAGAGAGAGGAATATTAATAGAAATGTACGAAATTTAGAATGTATGTTATCTGTGCAAAGTGATGTTTCTATCAATAAAATTGCCAATCTTTTCCCTTACTTTGATTCTTGTGATGCTGAAATTATGAATGAAAATTTGAATGATGAGCAACGAATACAGCCTATTGAAGGAGACACGGTCACAATAAATTTGGGAACAACCAATGATAAAAAAGAAATAAAAATTGGGGCCGAGTTAAGCCATGATGAGAAAACAGACTTAGAAAATTTGTTGAAAGAGTTTGTTAACGTTTTCGCTTGGTCATATGCTGATATGCCGGGTTTAGATGCTAACATTGTGATGCACGAAATACACACTAAACCCGAATGTAAACCTGTCAAGCAAAAGTTAAGAAAACTAGTACCTGAGTGGTCGTTCAAGGTAAAGGAAGAAGTCACAAAACAATTGGATGTCGGATTCATACGGGTTGTTGAATACCCTACTTGGTTGGCCAATATAGTGCCAGTGCCAAAAGCCAATGGCAAAGTACGGGTTTGTGTCGATTATCGCAATTTAAATGCTGCATGTCCAAAAGATGATTTTCCACTGCCGAACATTGATCTCATTGTCGACAACACTGCAAATCATGCTTTAAAATCATTCGTCGATGGATTTGCTGGGTATAATCAAATCAAAATGCATCCTGATCATCAGGAAAAGACGGCCTTTATCACACCATGGGGTACTTATTGTTACACCGTCATGCCATTTGGGTTGAAAAATACCAGGGCCACATATCAGCGAGCGGCAACTACTCTATTTCATGATATGATTCATAAGGAAGTCGAAGTGTATGTCGACGACATGATCATCAAATCATTAGACCGGGCGAGTCATGTGGAGACTCTTCATGTCTTCTTTGAATGGCTTATGCAATTTCAAATGCGTTTGAATCCTCAGAAATGTGTATTCGGGGTCACCAAAGGCAAGATGCTGGGGTATATAGTCAGAAAAAAGGGAATCGAGCTGGATCCAGCAAAGGTTAAGGCTATTCAAGAAATGACAGTCCCTAAAACTGAAAAGGAAATTCGAGGTTTCCTCGGGAGGTTACAGTTCATCAGCAGATTTATTTCACAATTGACTCGAACATGTGAACCGATTTTTAAGTTACTCCAAATGAACTCGGATAGGCAATGGAATGAGCAATGCCCGAAAGCGTTCAACAAGATCAAGCAATATTTTTCTAATCCGCCAGTCTTAGCACCTCCCCAAGTGGGCATCCCATTGATACTATACATGTCAGTCAATGACTCATCAGTTGGGGCAATGTTAGCACATCATTTGTTGAAGACAAGAACTGAACAAGCAATATACTACCTCAGCAAAAAGCTTTCTCCGGGAGAACAAAATTATACAACTTTAGAGAAATCATGTGCTTCCTTGGTTTGGGCCACCCAAAAGTTGCGGCATTATATGTTGGTTTTTTCCGTGATCTTAATCTCTCGTCTAGATCCCTTGCGGTACTTGTTCGAAAAGCCAATGTTGACAAATCGAATGGCTAAATGGATGTTCCTGCTTTCAGAATTCGACATTTCCTTTGTCAATCAAAAGGCCGTCAAAAGGCAAGTCATAGCAGATCACTTAGCGGGCAATCCGATCATAGATACTGAGGTACAAGACTTTGAATTTCCCGATGAAAGTATCATGGAGATTACAGAAGATGATGAATGGAAAATGTATTTTGATGGGGCTTGTAATCGAAACGGGAATGGAATCGGGATCTTATTAATTTCGCCAGATCAAACCCATGCACCCATGTCTTTTCGCTTGGAATTCCCCTGTACTAACAATATCGCGAAATATGAAGCATGTATTGTCGGGTTAGAAATTGCTTTGCAGAAAGGGGTCCGCAAAATTCAAGTGTTTGGAGACTCCGCTCTCATTATTCATCAGATTTTGAAAAAATGGAAGATCAAAGAGGAAAAACTTGTGCCCTTTTTAGCCCAACTCGAAGAAACTTCTGAGAAATTTGACTGTATTGAATTCTTTTACATCCCGAGAACACAGAACAATTTTGCTGATGCCTTAGCTACTCTGGCCTCGATGATTGAAATTCTGGGAGAGAAAGAAGAAATTCAGATTCAGATTCAGAAACGGATAAATCCGGTATTTTTCCTATCACTCGATGTTGAACAGGGAAATGAGATCGATCAGAATGTTTGGTACTACGATATCTAGCAATTACTCAAGCATAATGAATACCCATCAAATACTGACAAAACCACTCGAATTACGCTTCGTCGCCTTGCATCCCGGTTTATTATTTGCGCAGGAAAATTATACCGAAGAAATGATGACGGTATACACCTTCAATGTCTCGATGAAGAAAAGTCTCGAGTAATGATGGAGCAAATCCATAGTGGAGAGTGCGGTCCACATATGAGCGGTCATACATTGGCACGAAAGATAGTTCGTCAAGGGTATTATTGGTTGACAATGCAGAAAGATTGTTTTGAATACGTCAAAGGATGTCACGCCAAATATACGCCAAGGCGCAGAAACTCCCACCGAAAGAATTATACCCAATGACATCCCCTTGGCCGTTTTCCATCTGGGGTATTGACATAATTGGTAAGATTTCGCCAAAAGGAAGCAACGGGCATGAATATATCCTAGTAGCTATCGACTATTTCACCAAATGGGTTGAGGCCGAGTCTTACAAAGATTTGAATGCCAAGAAAGTGGCACAATTCATCCGACACAACATCATATGCCGATACGGGGTACCGCATGAGATAATATCTGATAATGGGACACATTTTGAGGGAGAAGCCAACGAACTCATGGAAGAATATGGAATCAAACGCCAGAAATCCTCCCTATACCGCCCACAAACTAATGGGGCCGTTGAGGCTGCTAATAAAAATTTAAAGAATATTATTAGCAAAATGGTTAAATCTGGTAGAGATTGGCCTGAAAAGCTCCCGTACGCACTTTGGGGATATCGAAGTACTGAAAGGGTTTCTACGGGATCAACCCCTTTTTCACTTACATATGGCATGGAAGCAGTTTTACCAGTAGAAATGGAAATACCCTCTTTACGGGTTGTCTTCGAAAATCAAGTCACTGAGAGTGATTGGGTGAAGGCTCGGTATGAGGAATTGGCAATGATTGATGAAAACCGCTTGAGGGCTTCATATCAACATCAAGGGTATCAAAAACGTGTTGCAAAAGCCTTTAATAGAAAGATCCGAGACAGAAGCATTATAGTTGGAGACTTAGTACTCAAAG
Organism: Lonicera japonica; assembly: GCA_021464415.1. Classification (NCBI taxonomy): domain Eukaryota; kingdom Viridiplantae; phylum Streptophyta; class Magnoliopsida; order Dipsacales; family Caprifoliaceae; genus Lonicera; species Lonicera japonica. Next base: position 48,394 of record JAKCWG010000785.1, on the reverse strand, counting down.
AAATTCGTGAACCAGCCCAAGACCCAAGAGGAAAATTTTCGCCAAAGTGGACAGGCCCTTACATTGTTACCAAAATCCTATCCAGGGGTGCCGTTCTCCTTACCGACATTGATGGCCAAGAGTTAAACTTACCAGTCAACCTCGACCGATTGAAGAAATACTATCAGTAAAATTGTATGCATGAACTACGAAGACCTGAGGCCAAAATAAAATAAAATAAAATAAAATAAAATATAAAATATAAATTTTTTTTGGGAAACGTAGGCAACCGGAAATAAAATATCAGGCCCGGTCTATTCATTGTAATAATATTCATTCATTTGGATGCAAGAAGAGAAGCAGAAAGAGATTTTCCATACATATATAGTTCTTTCATACAAGATAACCTACAAACATAACTACATCAGTTCCTACATGCTAACCCCAAAATGCTTTCATAAAGAAGCCATCTACCAAATCTAGCCTAATCATCAAATCCATCAGTCATCAGCAGAATAGAAGATCATCTCTCGATCCATGGTCTGATACGAAGCAAGCACTGTCTCATCTGTCACCGGTGAATCTGTAAACCGAAACCACCTCATCATCATAGGCTCATGCTCAATGGTCTGCCGAACTCGACACCAAATATGCAACACAATATCAGAACGGGTCACCTGGGTAATGCCAACCTCTCCTCCATGAATCGCCGAACAAAGCGGGTAGACCAAAGACCTCGTAGTGTCGTCTCCAATCTCGGGGTAATGGGAAAAGCGACCGAAGAAAAATCTCTCAGCGGAAGGGGTATACTCAGGGGAACACCGAGCTGCCTCATCAACCGACCGGGAATATAGAATGACGTCTCCCTCAAACCACGAAACCTAAGGTAGTTCTGCCCACCCATACTCATGGTCATGGTCCTTATACGCTACCATGGAACCTCCCAACGAATCGAAGAAGAGGACTCAGAAAAACGAACAGCCCAATCATATGATGACAGACGATGAATCCGGGCGTAATCAGGATGCTGAAAAAAGTGCCGAGAATCCCAGGGAAGCCGAGTCTCCAGACACCGAAACCTCGCAGTAACCCACATATACAGCAGATATGGGCTACCTCGAAAGTGACTAAGTCGAGACTGAACCACGGCATCCAAACCATTCAGTGTCTCCGCCAGTAAAATGGGAGTCACCAAATGGCCGCGTCTAGCCTCAGATACAACCCGAATAATCAGAGGGTCTACCAGAATAGCATCATCGGTCACCAAGAGCATCTGAGAAAAAGCAAAAATCATACAAGCAGAAGTTCGACCTGAATAGTAAGCCGGATCGTTGCCATGATGAAGGAAAAAATCTGCCAAGTGACGCAGATGGAGCCGACCGTCGACTATCATAGGCCGGCACTCACTCTCCTGTAAACCCAATAGCTCCGCTAGCATAACCCGAGGGCTCCTAGCATCTTGCAAGGAGGCCAGCGGCCATGAAACATCCTGTCGCATCAGTAGTGTGAACTCCTCAATCGTCGGACATAACTCGTCTAAGCTGATGCGAAAACAGTGGTCCTCGGGATCCCAGAACTCAGCAATACCAAGCAAGAAAGAAAAATTAATGTCGTGAGAACACCAGCGATGGAGATGACTCAGGTCGCCCCAGTTAAGGCCGCAATCGGCCTCGGCCAAGGACACAAAATCAGACAAAAGGGAGAAAGAAGCGTGGGTATGAAAGGTAGACATGGTAATAGAGAAAGAAGAGCAAAAGGATGAATAGTGACCTTGATAAGGAAAAAAGGACAAATTCGCGCTCTATTTATAGCATAACTGCACATGCCAACCGCACGGCTGGGCACCAACCGTGCGGCTGGCTCCCAACCGTACGGCTACCCCGTGCAGGTAGGGCATGCGGTTGGCTTTTCCTTTAGTCAAAATCTTTATTTTTCAAATCTTCTTTACAATACATCATGATACGAATATTGCCAGACTTTGTTCAGGAAGAACGATCCATCATTGCATGCATATAGATTTGATAACTACTTGCCAGTATATGAACTTAACCATTTTTCAATTTAATTTGTAATAAAAATCACACTTAATCACATTCTTTCAACGCATGCCGTTTTTATAATAATTAAATAAGTAATAATTTTGCCAACACATAATCACTTTTCAATTACAAATAACATTTCCACCATATCACACGCAAACATATTTTCGAAACAAACATAAATATTTTATTCATAAATTAAACCAAACACATCGATAAACCAACATTTTTCCTAACAAACAAACACATTTAAATTAACTACTTAAATTAATAAAGTCTTATTCAAAACCAAAATGCAACTAAATTAACAACTTAAATTAAAATGTTTTTTATTAAATAAACCTAACAAAACACCGAACCATCGCTAAACCATCAACGTTGAGGAGGAGGGGGAGCATCCATCATACGTGGATGTTTCGCTTCTGTCTCTCCAGCACCCTCCGCTGGACTCTCCGAAATCGTACGCCCTTCAACCTGATGAGAAGGAGCAAGTCGGGAAGTGCGCCTCGACTGCTGGACCGACTAAGAAGGTGCCGCCGATCGAGACCGCGAGCGAGAGGGATGGTAGGTAGCCGTCGTATCGGCCGCCAAACGTCTGCTGTACCGCCCCATGTACTCCATCGGGAAGGGAGCCGCAAACGTCAGTAGTCCGTACATGTTGAAGTAACTCCTCAGCAACTCAGCCACTTCGTGAAGTTGGAATAAACCCATCTGCCAAAAAATCAAGTTGTCAGTCATCATTCACAATAACTCATATATTTAACTGTTTAAAGGATAACACACCTCGTCCGAGGCATGCGCTAGGGCCCCCATCCGCTCATCGTCCACGGGCACATTAGGAATCCGGTATCGCTTCGGGAGCCCGAGATCCAGGTAAGGGATATCCCGCGGGTACTCCGGGATCGAGTAGGACGTCGACGCCCCACCAGCTTGGGAGGGACCAGCTCCGCCAGCACCGCCCACCGGGGGTATATCCTCCCCGGTATCCTCTCCCGTCTCCGACTCGGGCGCCACCTCCTTCCACTTCCCTTTGTCGCCACCTTCACCCATCGGAGCCTGACCTATGCCTGCTTCCGCCCCTAGCTGTGCTTCCCTCTCTCCTAGCTCCCGGAAGACTATCCCACGGGTCGCACCTGATGATGGAGTAGATAGAGAATACGGCCTCTGCCCCACCGACCCAACACCTGGGGACCCAACAGGTGTGCGCAGCAACGGCAAAAATGATACATGCTGGGCCCAATCCATATCCCCTGGCCCAAACACAGGTGACGATCCCGACATCGACCTGCGCCGCTCGGGTGTCTGCGCCGACTCCAGCATCTGCCGTATATCCTCCGAGGACAACTGAGGTGTCCTCCCCGCCATGGCTGGTGGGATAGGCGGCCTCGACACAGGACTCCGCCCTCCGACTGGGCTCCTCCCTCCCCTCACTCCCCTGTCTCGTCCAGGTGAAACCGCGATAGTCGGCTCCTCACCTACTCCCCCGCCTCGCCCAACTGGTGGTGCCCCACCATTACCTCCTAAAGGCACCTCCTCTGATCCCTCGTCATCCTCCTCCTCCACCTGCTGCGGCTCCGCGTCCCTCTCGCCATGCGGATCCTCGTCATCTAAATCAGCAATCCCCTTAGCCCTCCGGTTCGACGCAGGGACAGGCTGTTGTGCGACCCGCTGCGAGATGTACAACTGCCCTCGGATGAGCATCGGATCTCCCCTGAGGACAGCATACCTCGCGTATATCACCCTGCCTTGCACCCCCTTCATTTCCCTCATCAAGTACCGGTGCGCGAATGTCCCATACTCTCCCTCCATCAACAGCCCCTCAATCGGGACGCCTCCCAAGAACAGAGCCCTCTTCGCCGCAGACAGCATGACTAGCCGCCTCATCACCGCTGGGGGCCAAGCCGGAACTCTGAAACCTAACCCGGGAGTATGCTGCCGCACCACCCGCTCTCCCAGGTAGAATGCAGCGCCATACTCATGCAAAAACAGCCGCCTCGAACGAGCCACCGCCAACGCATCCGCATACCCCCACTGTTGCGTCACGAATGCAGGCCATGGGCTCCACTACACCTGCCACATCGAACATACACTATGAATAACACAACTTTCTTTTTCAGAAATAATTTAAATTTCATTAACTTAATTTCATACCTGATCAAGCTGTAGACCTGAAACGTCGCCTGCACTAACGTCCGGGGGTCAGATACCGGTACACCCCAACTATGTTCCCACTGTAGTATCGTCGGAAGAGTGGGAACTCGTCTGCGAAGGTCGGGTGCAGGTGGATCTGACCAATACCCTGATGGGTATGCGCGATAAACCACATCTATCACAAATTATTGCAATTAATAAAACCATAAGTTTTTATTTAAATAAATCACATGCTTTTCTTCATAAAAACAAATTAAGGGTTTAAATTATCACCTCCCAAAGAGTGACCAATCCACGATGATTGAGTTCCATGTGACGGCACACTAAGTCCATCGACTCGTACAGCACCGCCAGTACATAACCCCCCCCCAGGCAAATGTGTACAGCTGGTCGAAGAATCGCAAGTAAGGCAGCCACCACAATCGCAGGTTGTCGCCGCCCCGTGCGTAGAAGAAGTCGTGTATCATCAACAGTAGAAAACACCGAGACAGCTGTCGGACTTCCTGCCGTGTCACCGGTCCATCCCCAAACCTCTCACTCTCCGCCTCGATGTGATGCACCATCACCGTGTGAGGTATCCCGTCGGCCACAATCCGGCTCGGCCTGCAACCTAGTGCCGCGCCCGTCCCATCTAGTGTGACTCATAATCGGGGGTTGGGTACCAGAGCCTCCCCTCCGAATGGAAGCCCCGTCAGCACGAAGACGTCCTCTGGGGTCAACATCATCTCCCCTCAACTCCAGTGGAACGTGTGTGTAGTATCCCACCACCTTTCCCCCAATACCGTCGGTAGACTCACTGATCGCTGGAACTCCCCCTGGCAGCACCTCAATAAATCGTCCGAATGGGGTCGCGCTCAAGTAAGCCCTCACCAACGGGGGTAGCTGATCTCGGAGCTCAGGAGCAGCGCGCGTGATGCCACGGCAACGTCCGATCCTCTGTTACATCACAGATTTTAATATTTATTAAAACTAGTAATACATTTTTCAAAAATAAGTTATGTTGAGTATATTTATTATGGCAAGTAATTATTAAGTCTATCACATTTCATGCATATCTCTTCATTGCATTTTTTCAAAAATCACTTAATTTAAAAATACTAGACATTAAAGCATACCCTAGTCTGGCGACGGATCTCATGTGCCGCAGGCTCCATCAACAGCCACTCTTGCCCCTCTCCCGGCGAGATCAAGGGTACGTCCCGGTACATCGCCCGCTGTAGCGACCCGTCTGCCCCCAGTGGCCCCTCCCAGGCCACACCCTCCCAGTCGTCGTGATGAGGCGCGCAGATCAGGCGCCCATCCATCATCGCGGTGATTGACTCCACCTCGTCCCCCGGGAGTAGCTCCGGCGCCTCCCCTCCCTCTGGTGGGCTTCCCATCATCATGAAAGCGAAGATCGAAAGTAGTCTCACAAATGCCATCGCTCACACTCGTCTCAAATACTCACTAAATGTTTTTGAAAATCTAATATTTATATGCTAGAGAGAGAGATTGCAAGAAGCGGTGACGAGAATGATCCAAACAGGCCACTATTTATAGAACATAAGGGCCAGCCGCAGGCTAGCCAACCGTGCGGTTGGCTACCAGCCGTACGGCTGGGGGGTCAGACCCTGCCGCTACCCCTTGCGGCTCCCCCTCAATTTTGACCAGTTTAAAAAAAAGGGGGGGGGAACATGACAGATTATGAATCAACTTTTTCGAGATACAAAAGGGCCAAGACTCACACACGCACAGGATGGCTGATCGAAACCCAAAAGCTTGACGTTCTAAAGTCTGTGGAGGAACCGAAATTCAAAAGGATGGATCTTTTTTTTTGAAAGGCTCGAATCTGATTAATAAATAAGGAAGGTGTAAAAGAGGAATCGGGTACCAGAAAAAATTGAAAGAGTAGAAAAGGGGAAAATCCCGTTGGTCCAAGAGAGAAAAAAGTGAGAAAAATAAAAATGAAGGAAATCAATAGGGAGAGCCACACTAAGAGTCACAGCTGTGCCAAAAGGTGGAGGGCTACATTTTAGGTGAGTAAGGCTCCTGTTTTGGAAAAAGCAAAGAAAGAAAAAAGCAAGAAAAATCCGAAAGCCAAAAAATAAAAGGTCGGATTAGCAAAAGAGGGAGCAATAAGGGTATCAAAAAACAAAAAATGATACAGGACCAGCACCTTCCCTGTGGAAAAATCAGAGGGTAGCTTGAGGATTATTGAGAATTCCAGGCGAAACTCTATCCCCATGACCGAAGGGAGGAAAACTGAGGGTAGAAAGATGCCAAATCCTAAAAATCCATGCACGACGGTCCGAAAGTTTCTACGAAAAGTTCATTCAGAAGTCTGATTCCCGATAAAGGTCAAAACTGAGGGTGAAAAGGAATGGGAAAGAAAAAGGACTTCCACTTGCAAGCAGTTCTCTCTTACATATCATTTTTAGAAAAATCAACAAAACAATGTCTGAGTAACCATGGCAACGAGGCAGTAGATGGGGATTTCCCGAATTCCTCAAATAAGAATTCTTCGCATTCCCCACGATGGGAATTTTTCCGAAACCCCTTTCCCCACGAAGGGAAATAAAGACACCACGTGTTCCCCACGAAGGGAATTTTTTTGGATTCCTCAGAGTTAGGAATTCTTCGCATTCCCCACGATGGGAATTTTTCCGAAACCCCTTTCCCCACGAAGGGAAATAACAACTCCACGTGTTCCCCACGAAGGGAATTTTTTCAGATTCCTCAGAGTTAGGAATTCTTCGCATTCCCCACGATGGAAATTTTTTCGAAACCCCTTTCCCCACGAAGTTAAATAACGACTCCACGTGTTCCCCCCGAAGGGAATTTTTCCGGATTCCTCAGAGTTAGGAATTCTTCGCATTCCCCACGATGGGAATTTTTCCGAAACCCCTTTCCCCACGAAGGGAAATAACGACTCCACGTGTTCCCCACGAAGGGAATTTTTTTGGATTCCTCAGAGTTAGGAATTCTTTGCATTCCCCACGATGGGAATTTTTCCGAAACCCCATTCCCCACGAAGGGAAATAACGACTCCACGTGTTCCCCACGAAGGGATTTTTTCCGGATTCCTCAGAGTTAGGAATTCTTCGCATTCCCCACGATGGGAATTTTTCCGAAACCCCTTTCGCCACGAAGGAAAATAACGACTCCACGTGTTCCCCACGAAGGGAATTTTTTTCGAATTCCTCAGAGTTAGGAATTCTTCGCATTCCCCACGATGGGAATTCTTCTGAAACCCCTTTCCCCACGAAGGAAATAATGACTCCACGTGTTCCCCACGAAGGGAATTTGTCCGGATTCCTCAGAATTAGGAATTCTTTGCATTCCCCACGATAGGAATTTCCTCCGAACCCCTTTTCCCCACGATGGGAAATAACCTTTACCGCACATTCCCCACGAAGGGAATAACTTTATCCACACATTCCCCACAATGGTAATCTATTTTCCAAAATTAGAATTCTTCACACATTCCCCACGAAGGGAATCTGATTCACATTTCCCAAAGATGGAAATTTCTCTTAGCACCACGCCCCATGAAGGGATACACCACAAGACAAAGAATATTCTTTCACTTCTCCCTAAGAAATGGGAATGCTTTGAGGACACTTTGGATTCGGCAAAATGCCAAGCCCCCTAGTGAAGTCCTACACACTGAGGGTGGTGTGCCACTGAGGGTAATGAATCACTGGGGGTAGGCGGAAGAAAAGATTGATGTTTCTTGACGCCCGGCCAAAAGAGAAAGGGGAGGTCGTGGATTGCATTGCCTGGAAGCACAACAAAATCCGCATGCCAGAAAGGGTATACTCTGATTCAAGTATCTTGAGATTCACCCGAGAGTCGTGAATCGTTGTCTTCTTATCGTCCCAGTACTCTTGCCGGCATGAATCCCGGGACGAGAGGGTCTGTGAACACCACAATCCACGACTCTCGTGCGAATGCTGATTTTCCTTTAAAAGCAAGCATCCTGCATTTAATCATCATGCATGTAGAAAGACTGATAGGAAAGACTCCAATTTCGGACGCGTTGGGAGTCTAAGATAACCTTTGTTGCCTCTTCGCTTGCTAGACTGCACCCCCTAGCCGCACGCCCAACCGTACGGCTACCTGCCAGCCGTACGGCTGGCACACCCCTGTCGCACACCCTAGCCGCACCCCATGCGGCTACCCCTGCGGTTGGCCTCTTTTGGAGCATTTTTTGGCGGATTTTTAGCTATAAATAGGACCTTCGGGCTCCCATTTTATGGTCATCAACACTCAATAGTGTTTCTAGTACGTAGAAGCTCTGTCAAAATCGTTACAGAGTCATTTTAGAAAAATTCTGAGAGAGAGAAAATCTAGAGATAGAGTTTTAGAGAGAGAAAATCTAGAGAGAGAAAGTTCTAGAGAGAGAAAAAGGCAAGGAAGGTAATCAGGACAAGGTTCTTATTTCTTCCTCAGGCGCATCAAGTACGTCTTTCTACAACCTTTCTGAATTTCAATATTGCATTTAAATTCATTTTTAATACAGAAAATTAGATAACTTGCAAAGAAGTTCACTACTTTCAAAATAAATCATTTTTAAATTTTACAAGAAAACTAAAATCCGTTTTGACACGTTTTCAAAACAAACAAAAATACAAAAATAAGGCTATTTTGATTTTAAAACATTGTTTTAAACTAAATTTATCTGGAAAGGGCTATTCTGAAAATCATTCGAACTACTTGCAAGATATCTAAAGTAGGAATTAGATACATGATCCATTAAGAGACCGAAAGGGCGAATTGGGTGCCTAACACCTTCCCAATTCGTAACGTACTTCCCGAACCCTAGCAAAGTTAATTTTTAAAATAGATCTCTGGTTTCAAATGTATGAAAGATAGTTCGTTTTCGAACTATCCTTCGTACGATCTTTTGTTTGTTTTCTCGTAAAACAAACTGGCGACTCTATAAAACACGTTTTTAAATAAAACCGAGAACGAGGACCCGTTTCTTCTGCGGGTCGCACGGGGTCTGGATTCTCACAGTCGCCATGGGTATGAATTATGAGATGAGGGATTTCGGGATTGGTGCATAAACTGGAGTTGGTTATGTGACATAGATGTTAGATAAGTGTATATTATCTATTAGATTTCAAGTATTAGACATTGCCCTTAGATGATATGCCAAAACTATTTAGGCGGACATTATATGCCAGTATTTCGGTCTACGAGTTAAAGGACACTACCGTGGGGATTACTAGTTAACACAGGTGGCTAGGATTGGGCCACGTAGAGGCATGAGAAATACTTGTACAACTTTAGTAATACGTATAAGGTGTGCCTGGAGACGTGTGTAGCCGATAACCTAATAACTAGATATAATGAACACATGATAAATGATATACGGGCCTTGATAATTATTATTGGCCTTAGCCTTGTATTCTTGTATCGGCTAGCAAAGTATGAGTACACAGATAAGATGAATATGATTCTAGTCCTACATTTTAGAAAACACTATAAGACTAGAAGAATGGATTATACTATAAATGACCATAATATGACAGGACGATAAGATTATGACGATATTTTTATTGGAGGTGCTATACAAATACTCTATACATGCATATCGATTCTCTTATGTGTGATGATGCAATGATATATATTTATATGTATACATTCACAATTACTTTGAATGGATTCAGATTGTTATCATTGTTATTATATTGGTCATTGGAGGACATGATTTGTATATATATGATATCTATATCTATATATATTTAAACGTATATGTGTATGGCGATGATTCTTGGGGGGACATAGCCTTCGCGGCAACACACCATGGTCCGCGTAGAGGGCCCCCGCTGTATTAGCGGTATTCTCTATGGTCCGTAGGGGGACCCCGCGAGGCGGCATACCCTACACCATCTAGGTGGTCCACGGGGGGACCCAGCCTTGGGGGCTTAGATCACGATCGCTATGCACAGTCAAAAAATCCTAGATGGTTAATTGTGATTATGGAGATTTATTGTGATATATTCATACTGATGTATTCAGCCTCCCAACGGACGAGAGAGGGGATGGAGTCCTAGGGTGTATAGCTTCCCCAGCTGCGGAATAGTTTGTGTAGCTCAGTCCTTCGACGGACATACCTGCACGTATATCCCACTTATTAAGTATTTAGAGCGTAGTCCCTGGGATAATGGTCTTCATGGGTTTAACTCCAAATGAAGTATAAGTTAGGATCAAGTCCCTGGGTAGTTCGTTCGTTAGAAGGACACATGATTCGTTTAGAGCTTAGAGGCCTTCGGGAACCTGAGTTCTAGGCCCAGTGTACTGCGGGGGTAAGCTGAGGTTAAATACTAAAGTTATGAAAGTGTATGTGTATGTATTATGTACTTTAGCATATTTTATGTTATTTGTGGGAGGTATTGGTTTATCATACGGAGCATACGCTTAAAAAATTATAGGGTGTGAAAAGCCTTATAGTAAACCTAGTATGGAAGAAATAATGTACTAAAACATTAAAAGGGTAACCATGAATATATGGCCTTAGAGTATAAATTTCCATTATACCATTACAAATCAACCGAGGAATAGAATAGATGTGAACTGCCTAATAAACATTCCCCGAGACATAGCATATATTGTAGCATGCGAACCTTGGTAAGCTAGAGCCCGTAGAATGTCATACAATGGGGTTTAGGGACGATGAAAGTCGGTGAAGATAAGTAGCCTCCGATATCTAGAATAGAGTTCCTAGTGGGGTTTCAGCATTCATATATATGTGTAATTTGCATAGCATGACTTTCATATGATTGCATTAAACGACTTACCTATTTCTATATAAAAGATGCACTTACTTTTATATGCTCATTGTATTTTCTGTACAAACTTCTATAGTTCCCACTGAGCCCGAATTTGGCTTATTCCTTCTTTCTAAATAGTTTTGCAGGTCTGAACTCAAGCGTGGCACACGTTGTACGTTTATAGAAGCTCTGATGACCTCGACCTCTTTGTAGTCCTTTAATTTAAGGACCATGTCATAGAGGCTTTTGTATTATATTATAAGACATTTGTATTGTATATGATTTTGTGTTTATTGAAAAGGATTTGGAATTGATTGTATTTAAAGTAATCTCATATATGGAGTATTTTTATTAAGTGTTTGACTTTGAAATGATTTGGATAAAGAATATTATTTTTTGATTTACAAGGCGGATATCATATTTTACAAACTTCACATGCCAATTTTTTCTGGAATAGAGTTTTACTTAATTTCTTTTATAAATTACACCCGTCTTCGCGCACGACCCCGTGATTAACCGGGTCTCGGAAGTGAAAACCTCTTAACAGGATTCGGGGCGTCACAATTGTTTTGATGAAATTTGTTGGAGATTATAGATAGAGCTCTAAATTAATTAAATCTCAAATTAATTATTTTATTTTGATTTTGGTACTTTCTCAGTTGAAAATTAAGAATTCACTATTTTATATTGGAATATCCTAATGAAGAGTCGACTTTCCTCCTTCAAAGAATAATTAATTAATGTATCAAATCTCACCATAAAAAAACAAGTTTTATTTTTAACAATTGATTAAGTTTTCTAAATTGTCATAGTATGTACCTAATTACGTCATTTATACACTTGCGTCGTAAAATTTTTCAACATTTGTATAAAACATTGCAAAGTTTTGCAACACAAGTGTACAAACGACACGATTGGTTACAGACCACGACATTAGCATAAAACGCCCAAAAAAGTCATTTTTCTTGAGGTGCACTTCCCAATAAGTTAATCTCTAACTTAGAAATGTTTTAAGGATAAAGATTTATCCTTTGCTGGTTTTGTTATTACTTATCCTTTAAAATTACAGGGTATGATATTCTTTGGCTAGTTTAGATTCAAGGTATAATATTCTTTGGCTAGTTTAGATTCAAGGTATGATATCCTTTGGCTAGTTTAGATTCAGGAAATAGCTGGGTTAATTAGTCTGCAATAAACTATTAAATTGTTGCTTGGGTTGATGCCCCTACTTATACTTTCATGTGTGGGCCTTAAACAACTACACTTACATGTGGAGAAAAATCGTTACCACCAAAGTCATTCAATTTTGTTCCTTCTAAGAAAGTCCGGTTAAGATTCTTAATATGATATGTTGAATGGACTTGAATATGACATAGCATGTGTTAAGATACTTGGGATCACAGTTTGTTCTTGCAACTAATTCGTAGCGGAAACATAGGGACTTGACGGATGGAGCGTACGTATTTCTCTCACTAACTCTAATTAATTTCTAAGCTAGCTTAGAAATTGAGTAGGATAAGTTATCAACTTAAAATACGAATAAAATAATAAATTAATAAAATACTTGGAAAATAATTAATCAATTAATAAAATACTAGGGTGGCGGAATCATATATTTGATATCATTTTCCTAATATTCATGCCTAATAAACTCTACTTTTCATCTCGCACTAATTTGATCTCTTGACTCTATTAGATGTGAAAAAAAAAATCAATTAAGCCCAATTAATTTATAAAACACCATATTTGCTGTGTGGAAAAGAAAATAAAGAAAATCAATTTTCCGTCCTTCAATGGCAGAACCCTTTCCCTCTTTTATAATTGAGATGGCCTTAGGCTTTCTTGGCTTATGTGCCGGTCAATTGGGCTCCATCTCTTTTATAATGGAGATAATAGCTTAGGGCCTAAATAAACTAAATGGGCTTAGCTTTAATTAGGCAAGGCTGCTTGGCAGTGGGCTTGGGCCATTATTTATAAAAAAAAGTCCATCTTCATTAAAATAACTTATTTTCGCTGAAATTAATATTTTCGCGCATTGATCGTATTTTAGTCATAACTTTGTACTCCGAATTTCAATTGATGCAAGGCTTTTGCCCACACGTAGCTAACTCAAAGATCTAGAACTTTTGCCTCTGAAGTTTTCTTCAAATTCCATACGAATTAGTGCTAGAATTTTCTTAAACACAGGCGTTGCGCGAAGCTAATTTTTTTCTTTATTCGAAAACTCCTCGATTTAACTCCAAACACCTGAAAAGCTCTAAAATGCAATAAATGTAATAATATATGCTTTCCAAGGTATATAGTAATGGACTACACTATACCAATTTATTGGCACATCACCTCTCAAAGTTGGCCAAAAATCGATGAATTACGAAAAGTCGAAACACGTGATTTACACCTCAGTTTCAATCCGAACCACCTGAATAACGAAATGATCATTTTAACAATCTTAATATATCTAACATGACATGTTAGAGGTATCAGGTCAAATGCGAAGGGCTCGGGACCCAATGCTCTCGCTCTAACGGCAAGTAAGCCTTAATCGGGCTTAATAGAAGATTAACGTGAAAAATGGAACACGGGGTATTACACAACTGTTAAATTAAATGACTTGGCTTCTCACCAAAACATTAAGTTGTTTCGAACAAGAGTTACTATAAATATCATGCTTAATAGTTTTTAACATGGTATCAAGGTGTCGTTATTTGCCAAGTATAAGGTTCTTGCTTTCTAACTATCATCCCACATCTATCTAGCCTCTTCTTGAACTATTTGCTCTCCACAAAAGGAGGTCAAGTGTTTGCATGATTTGGATTGTGGTGCCACTTTCTAATACATTATACTCTAACGTATAAATATTTTGAAAAGAAAGCTCAAGAGAAAGTGAGCCCAAAGTGAAATATCATAATATATATATGGGTTTGAAAATTAAAATATAAACCGATGGCTAACAAAAGAGTTCAAAAGACAGGAAAAGAATAAATGAAGCAACTTGGAAACTAAGATAAAAAGAAGCTTAGCTCTGAAACACTACAAATAAAAATATGACAAACTATTTTGTAATTATAAATGAATTGGAATAAGATAGAAAGAAGATCATAAATTTAAAACTAAAGTGTGTTAGGAAAAATTTAAACATAATAAATATTCAAAGATACATGCATATTTTCTACTGTTATATGTGATACATTAATTAATCATGTTTTGAAAAACGAGACTAATAATTTCATGAAAAAGAAAGTAGTTGGAATGTCCATTATAAAATCCAAAATATATAATATATATATATATATTAAGTATGGACTCTAAATTAGACATTAGAAATAATTAAACCTGTATCTATCTATATATTAAATTGTGTGTATACTTGTCTATCCCCAAAAAAATGACGATATATTAAACTACGCATTTCCTTTTTTTAATTACAATGAAAATATTCATGCATTTATGTATAATGAAAAAATATCCAAAGAATATTCTTTTCATTGCGGGGCTTTTGTTTGAAATTTGGGGTTGAAGTATAGTCTCTAAATTAAATATACAGAAAATTAAATATCTTATCCTTCTCACAAAAGAAGTCTATAACACCTTGGAGTCTATTATATCATCCAAATTTGATAAGGGATGTGCGCCATTTTGTATTCTCATGGCTTGTGGTTGCACATCATGCAAGACCCAAGTCAATTGCAAAATTACAAAGTTAGTAGTCACTATGCCTAGCTGGGGTTTAGGTGACGTACATTGTAGGTCGCTTAAACAAATCTTGTTCGTCGCCTAATATTTAAGCGACGAACCGCGTGTCGCCTAAGGTCTGTCACCTAAGTCACATCACATATACATTAGGCGACGTACATATAAAGGCGCGTCGCTAAGTGATTCGTAGGCGACGTACACATTGTTCGTCGCCTAAGTGATACTTAGGCCTCGTACGTAGAACATGTCGCCTACGATTCACTTATTCGTCGCATATGTATTACTCTTAGGCAACGTACCCTTTTTGTGTTCGTCACCTAAAGGTATATCTTAGGCGACGTACCCTTTTTGTGTTCGTCGCCTTAATGGGAGAATTAGCTAGTGCACTTTGTGTTTGTCCGTCGTCTAAAACGAGACCGTGGCTTTCTTAAGAGACATACCTAAATCAATGTACATCGCCTAAGTGAAAAATCATAATTAACAAAATTGTTGGAATTACATCAATCACTACTTCTAAAGAGTTCTTAAGTGAGAAAAATATGAAAAAAAAATATATTAAACTAGGTGAAAAAATTAGAAGCTGGATTAAACTTCTAATTTTTCCGAGATTTAGTCATTGAAACAACCACCATTCAGAACTATAAAGAGACAAAGTTTATCGCAGATAGAGCAAGAATAGTGTTCTAGTTCTCATTTTTAAAAGGAAACAACCTCCAATACACAATTGAAGGCAAACATTCATAAATTGAAGAAGTAAAAAAACAAGCTAAACTACAAATCTATATCAATATTACTTTATCATTTTAAACTCCCTAACTTTCTAAAATCTTTTCGCTATCAAAACAAATGTACATTAAGATGATAAAAGTTGTTTTTATCCAAAAGAGTGACATGATATACATCAATCGCTAGGTTGAACCAAAAGCCAAGTATAGGCAACCAACAAGGCTTCATTTTTTTTTATCCATCAACTAGTAGGAACATTGGATTATGTCATGGCCAAATGGGGGAAGTTGAGACCAGTTTGCCGTAGAAAATGCTCTGGTATCAGTCTGTTGATCAACTCTAGTGATGCTCCAGCTAACTGCAATCACATAAGGAACAATAATATGCTATTCCTGGTAAATAATCCATAGTCATACTGAAATCCCAAGCCTACAATTACTAAATTTTCTTTTCATGGTCAGCTTCATTCACTAATCAATTCAAAGAATATCAAAGTTTCATCAAGCTAAAGAAGGAAAACAAGATGGCCCAGTTAATGTTACTTTAGAACAAAGACAAATAATAAGGCAAAAGTTTGCCTGCCAATAAACGCAATAAGTGCAAAAGGAATAAAGGTGATAGGGAAAGGGAAAAGAAATCAAAAGTAAAGAAATAAATTAGTTAGGAGGGGGTAGCAACAAAAAGAGTAATTAACTTTTTTACCCGTGTATAACTTAGTTAAAACAAAAACTAAAAGATAATGCTTCATTCAAAAAAAGAAAAGAAAAAACCAACCTCAAATCCCATTAAAATTTGAAGTTTATTTTTAATTAATTGAATATTTTGTTGCCCACCTCTCTGGCGTGTCCTTCGGTTCGTTCAAGTGGTCAGCAATGCTTATGTGCTGTGCTTTTATTAAAATCCCACATATTAGTTTAATGGGTAGTCGTGTTCAATTTTATCAATGTTTCTTTCGAATCCGATTCAACTCGACATGACCTATTATCAGGTCTAGTAGCATACACGTTAATCTAATGTGTGCTATTTTTTAACAATTGATTAATTAGCAATATTAATGTTTTCCTTTATAATTAATATGAACAACATTTCTTAATAGTAATTTTGTCACTAAAATTTCCTTGCTAAAGCTACGTTTTCTTGTATCACCGTACCGGTACATCCGATAACCATTGATTAATTAGCAATGATGTTTTACTAAACTATAGAGCAAAATCCTCCTTTTAGATAAAATGCATTATAACGTTTCGAGCTATTATTAATTTCTTAATCACGAAAAAATTATATGTTTACTTAAGATGTAGACCATCTATTTAATTTTAGTATGACTAGTTTTAAATTTAGTACAATACATAAGGATTATAAAATAACTAGATTATAAAGAGAAAAAACATATTTTTCATATTTTAACGACTAAACAAAAGGATTCGCAAATAAAAGTACTAATAAAAAAAATATTAATTACAAACATTGTTCCTTAAAAAAAGTATTTAATGTAATAATCATTAAGTTATTGACTATAAATTATAAAAAGGTTAAACTATAAAATATGTAGGTTTTACAAAATAAAATTAATTAATTTTAAAATATCAATTATATAAAATCAAAATTTTTAAAAATTCAAAATGGTCTTATTTTTCAAATATATAAAAATTTCGTTCAAAATTATGGCAGGAAAATAACTTTAAGCGATGTACATTGATCAATGTGCGTCACCTAAGTGGGCATTTTATGCGACGTACATTAATTAGTGTACGTCGCCTAAGTGAATTTTAGAATTTTCAAATATTTAAAATTTCGTTAAAAATTGCGGCGGGAAAATATCTTTAAGCAACGTACTTTTATCAGGGTACGTCACCTAAGTGGAAATTTTACGCATCGTACTTTAATCAATATACGTCGCCTAAGTCAATTTTTAAAATTTTCAAATATTTAAAATTTCGTTGAAAATTGCAGAGGAAAAATATCTTTAAGCAACGTACTTTTATTAGGGTACATCACCTAAGTGGGAATTTTACGCGACGTACTTTAATCAATGTACGTCGCCTAAGTCAATTTTTAAAATTTTAAAATATTTAAAATTTCGTTGAAAATTGCGAAGGAAAAATATCTTTAAGCGACGTACTTTTATTAGGGTACGTCACCTAAGTGGGTATTTTACGCGACGTATATTAATCAATATACGTCACCTAAGTGAATTTTTAGATTTTTCAAATATTTAAAATTTCGTTGAAAATCGCGGCGGGAAAATAACTTTAAGCGACATACTTTTATCAACGTGCGTTGCCTAAGTGGGAATTTTACACGATGTACATTGATGTTCGTCGCTTAAGTGAATTTTAGGAGACGTACATTGATGTACGTCGCTTAAGTGGAGTTTTAGGAGACGTACATTAATGTACGTCACTTATGTTTTAAGAGACGGACATTAATGTTCGTCGCCTAAGTTCATTTTTAGGAGACGTACACTTATGTGCGTCGCGTAAGTGGTGTTTTAGGCGACGGACATGGTAGTACGTCGCTTAAGTGGAGTTTCAGGAGACGTGTATTTACGTACGTCGCTTAAGTGGAGTTTTAGGAGACGTACATTGACGGACGTCGCCTAAGTGAGTTTTAGGTGACAAACCCTATTTGTGTACGTCACCTAAAACCCTTCTTGGCATAGTGAGTCTACTTTAGATGCGTAATTGAGGGTACGTGTTTTTGTTTGTACATACTAAGTAAGAATGGGATTCGAATTTCCGAGGTGTTATAAAGTATTTATTTTATAAAAGTATTATAAGTTTATTTCTTATTCGTCTCTTAATAATTTAGAGGTGTGAGAGTGTATTATAAAATTTATGGATAAGGACCCAACAAATTAAATTTATTTTTATATTAATATATTATTTATGAATTTGTTAAGTATATACTGAAACATAATATAATAGTAGATATTTTCTATTAAATATTATTTTTCATGACTATATAAAATGCAATAAAATAAATATAAAATTTAATTTAATTTATTTATAATTAGAATTTGAATTTCCCGTAGGAATTAAAATTCATCTGGGACATGGGGATTGATCGAGATTCCCCACTTGAATAACCGGCCGGGATGAAATTTGCAAAGATGGAGAATCAAAATTGAAATCAAGAAACGGATGCGGATCACATACCGTTCCCGCTCCAGCGCCCCCCGCCCGATCGCAATCCTTTAACATAAATGAATTGTGTATATAGATTAGCCACGCACCGCGAACAAAAATTAGTCGAGGTGTACAAAAGCTACCTCGCACACTCCGTGGGGTAACCCTCAGGATGTTTGGGCCATGTTTTCCGATCTTGATATAAAAAAAGATTTATAGATCACCTATAAATCTTCTTTTTTTTATTTCAAAATAGTATATACATACATATATTTATATGAAAAATTTTAAGTAAGGACCACATTTAATTATTAATCTGTACGGATTGAAACCTTTTAAGGGGCAAAAATATGAGTTTTTTTATGAAACTTGGTTGAGATGATCTCCATGATTAGTGGATCATCTGCAACAAATTTTATTAAAAAGTTCAACTAAAAAGTGAGTTAGCAAAATATTTAATATATTTATATGGAAAATGATAAGGGCACATGTTAAAACTACTATAAATGAAAATAATAAAATTTTATATGAGAATATGTGCCATATTTAATGCATGTTGAGAATTAATTGTTTTTAAAAATGAGTACTTAACATATGCTCTTAGAGCATCTTCAATGGCAATGTGTAAAATTAATGTGTAAAAACATGTGAACTAATAAATAACTGACATTTGGTTAATAAAAAGTTGTTTTGCACATCAATTATACACATTCTCATTTTTGCTCCAATGGTTCATACTTATAATCTTGTGTAAAATTATAATGCACCAATTATATAGAAACACATGGAATATATAATATTCAACGTTTTTTATAAATATTTTTAATTTACAATTCAATAGTCAAAGTGGGTATTAATTTAAAGATCTTGATGAGTATAATTCAAATATGCAAGTTTTATTACAAAATATATTTTTAATTTTTAATTATACTATTTTGAAGTTTTTGTGAAAAGTTGGAAAAAGAAAATGATGATGTGGATGTATAAAATGGATGTGTAAAATATACACCCATTTTACACAAAAGATGATGTGGCATATTTTACACAACACCATTAGAGTACCAAAAATTATATACAATGTGTAAATTTTACACAAATCCTATGTGGCATGGTTTACACATGCCTATTGAAGATACTCTTAAAATACACATTAACATGATCCTATTTATATATATTTTTTGAGAAATGCTCATATATATATAGGGAAAATTTCAAGTAAGGATCAGACCTTACGGATTGGTCTCTTTTACGACGCTTTTGCGTCGTAAAAACACACCCCCAAATATTTTTACGACACAAAAGTATCGTAAAAAAGCACAATCTGTAAGGACTAGACCTTACCAGAAATACTCTATAGATATATATATATATACCCACATCAAATTTTTAGACAAAGTATAGCCACAAACTTAGTAGGCGCGGAAATTACTCTTGATATTTGTAGACGTGGTATCCTGTTTCATTCAATTTCTCTTGATATAATAATACTGAGCCTAACATATTTGTACTTGAAAGATAGCTTAATAATATCGTGGGCTCATCCATTTAACAGTTACTGCACAAAAAAAAATAGTGTTTTCCAATTTCTATATTTATGTGATTTTTTCTTATCATTAAGTGACTACTACAAGATTAATTATATATTTTTTGTTTTAAATTAAAAGATGCACGTAAATAAATAAAAAGCGTTAGTTTAGAGAAAAAGAACCAAGTATTTCATTCCGAGATAAAATATAAAAACAATCTAGCTTTTCAAGTTTCATGGAACGTGATTTATTACTAAATTTAAGAGTGCATTTTTACAGATCATTAGTCCAACCTCAGCGGTGATGCTAATAATGTAATGTAAAAGTGGGTATTTAGCCTATAAGTTTGGTAAAATATGCAGCGGCAATGATAAAATTTATACTATGCAACACACTCTGTGTTGCCCAAGGAGCATTGCCATGAAATGACACGATGTGTGTCACCCCTAGCATGATTTTTTTTTTTCAATTTAGGATGACACACTATGTGTAACCCAAACCAAAAATATTTGCTTGTCACCTATGTAAAAGTTTGTCGGGAGATAAGTTTAACTTAGTTTTAGCATTTAACCTATACTATTGGCTTTTTAAATATTGTGCTAGAGACAGAAAGTAGCCATTTTTACGTCATTGACATTGCTGGTAGAGATAGATGGCCTTAGAACTAGTAGTGCTCAGAATTTACTGTTGAGTGGTGCAAGGTTTTAAGTTCGAATCTCCTTTCCTTAATCGATGTACTAAAAAATAGTGCATTTTGTAGGATGCCCACGGCTGCCTTGGGAACTAACAAGATGGTCAATCTTATTGCACCAAAACCTTACTAACCTCCTCCTTTGTCAGATTATTTAACCAATTTGCTGTTTTACCTATTTATGGCAAGTTGTATCTTAAACTTTTTTTTTTTTTTTTATCATTTTGATACTTCCATCCAATTTCATTTGTTACAGTGCAAAAGGGCAAAGTGAAAAAAATTTCTCTCAACCTTCATTTTATTTAAAATTTAACCAACTCGTCTTCAATTTGTCCCCAAACTATATATTTATGTATATATCTATGCGAGGATCGATGTTCCTAAAATTCTCAATTTAGAAATTGTAATATTGAACATCTATAACTTTAATGGGCGGAAATAAACACCCAAACAGATATATATATATATATATAACATTTTTACTTCACCCATTTCTAATTTCAAATTTTTGATGATTTTTTTTTAGTGATAATAAATTCAATGTAAAGATCATACACACCAAATTTCATGGAAATTTTTTTTCTGTTTACCACTCTAAATGTACAGCACTTATTTTAGTAAAATAAGGTTTCCATCCTTATAAGAACATTTGTTTAATAATTATTAAATTTATTTGTTAATATTTTTATAAACCCTAAATTGTTAAAAGTAACAAATTAATTAAATACTCTTTTTGTCAAGTAAAAAATGCAACAGTCTCTTTCTCTTTAAAAATATATCCTTAATATCTCCATCCGTTACACTTTCTGAAGAAAAAAAAATCCCACCATTAACACACACAAGGAAAACAAATGAAAATATGAACTGAATGACGCGAATAATAATAAACCCACTTTATGTTGATAACCCCGAATTATTAATAAATAATTGATGGACTCGTGTTCATTCATTAATAGCCAAATTAAAATAGTTTGCACTAGTCAATTGTAAACTTAATTTAAAATGGTTGACAAAAGGCCTTGAGTTACCTTGGTAAATGGCACAGAAAGCACCTAATGGATTTGGAAATCATCATTAAGGATTTTTTAAATAAGAAAATTTAGCAAAATAATTTAAAACACTATTAAATTTTGTAAGACATTTTCTACTTTTTGGTCCTTTTTCATGAATTTTTTTTTCTTATTTCTTGCCCGAAAAATTAGACTTTGGACAAATCGAAAATGTAACAAACCATCTGACCAACTTGTTTCATCACTTCTACCAACTTCTGATAAATTTTATCATTTATTGAAATTATTATTCAAAGGAGATGTTGGAATGTTCTGACATAATCAATACATTTCAATTGTTTTTAAACT
Organism: Lonicera japonica; assembly: GCA_021464415.1. Classification (NCBI taxonomy): domain Eukaryota; kingdom Viridiplantae; phylum Streptophyta; class Magnoliopsida; order Dipsacales; family Caprifoliaceae; genus Lonicera; species Lonicera japonica. The sequence continues at coordinate 26,345 of JAKCWG010000785.1, read as the reverse complement.
AATTCCTTCTATACCATTATCAAATAATCAAACACAGTCTTTAGCATAACAAAATGCTTAAAAGCTAAACAAACACAGGCGAGTTCTTGATTTATTGCTTCAATTCTTGAAAAAACACAAGAACAACTTTTTCCTCATTACCTAAAGCTTTCCTTATTTAATTTCCTCGATGCCCATCTTCATGGAATCAAATTCCAATGTGAAACATAATAAAATCAATGAGTGAATTTTTAGGTCTTCGTTGATTTTTGTGTAGACTAGTTGTTAGTGGGCCTACAATTTCTGCTACCAATTAGGTGCAAGGATAAATGTGGTCACTAGTATCTTAATATTCATGTCCATTCAATAGATAAGATTCTTAATCTAGACTTTCTTGCAAGGAACAAAATTGAATGATTTTAATTAGATTTTCTTTTTCTTTTCCAAAAGTGAAGCTATTTGATGCCCACACAAACGTTTAAATAAGGCATTAACCCAATCAATAGCTATTTGATGCAGACTAATTGACCCACTTATTTTTTCATTGGTATGAAGAATATATTAATTTGATGCACACTAATTGACTGAATTTAAACTAGAAAAGATATTACACCCTGTAACATTAAAGGGCAAAAAATAACAAAATTCGCAATTTTTTTTATATATATCACATAGCTTAACCTATTGGGAAATAGCACACAATGTATATTATGCTAATAGCTTTACTCAAAGTTCTGCTGAAACATTTCATTATATTATGCTAACATCTACGTGTAGTTGTTTGAGACCCACGCATGAATGTATAAGTAGGGTCATCATTGACCTACCTGTTGCCCGAGTCTAAACTGGCCAAAGGATATCATACCCGCAATGGATAATTTTTTTAAAATTTATCCTTAAAATATGTCTTAATTTGAGATTAACGTATTAGAAAGTGCACCACAAGAATTGTTAGAAAACTTAATCAATGTTTAAAAATAAAACTTGTTTTGTATGGTGAGATTAGGTACATTAATTAATTATTCAAAAAAGGAGGAAAGCCTACTCTTAATTGGGATATTCCAATATAAATGAGTGAATTCTTAATTTTCAACCATGGAAGTACCAAAATCAAAATCAAAATAATTAATTTATGATTTATTTAATTTAGAGCTCTATCTTTTACATTGTGTACCTTAATATCCAACATATAATTTAGTGTCTACGGACTTCTATTTTTTTTTCTTTTCATTCCACTAACATTAAGTTATTTTAACTTAGATATTAGGGTGGTTTGTGGTTTAATTAAATTGTAGGCCCACTAGCAACTAGTCTATACAAAAATCAACGAAGACAAAAAAATTCTTCCTTGATTTTATTATGTTTGGCGGTGGAATTTGATTCCATGAAGATGGGCATCAAGGGAAGTAAATAAGGAAAGTGTATTATTTGCTTTAAGTAATGACACTACACCAACAAGGCTCTTGGGCGACGTAGTCAGTTGTGAGAATGCGCAAATGCGACCCCTGGGTCTCGTTCCCGTTTCTTGGGCGTCTGAAATGTCGGAAAGGATTCCGTCTTTCCATTTGTTTCTGTGGGTTGATAATTCATATTGGGTGTCCCTCTATCCTATTTCTAGATGCAAGGGGGTTCGTTCAGAGTCGCCAGTACGTTTTACGAGAAAACGGACAAAAGGGGTTGTGTAAGAGGAAAGGCTATAGACAAGCCTTTCTTTACACGTTTGTCTACGAAATCAGGATTCTATAGGGTTCGAAAACTATGTTACGGATTGGGAAGGTGTTAAGCACCCATTCCGTCCTTTCGATCTCTAGTGGTCTTTTATATGTTTATTCTATGTTGAAAAACTTGGATGCTTTTACTGATAGTCAACTATTTCCCAAATGAAAAACCCTAATTTTTAGGGTAAATGAGGAAAGGGATGAAAAATCTTTATGTTCCGAGATCTGATATTTTGCTTTAAAAGATGTAAATACTAATGACAAAAAATCCTTTTATTTAAGAGAGAGTTGCCCGTATTATTTCCTCAGATAATGACGGTTTTCTCGAGTTTTAACTTCTTTTGAAAAAGTTCGGATCTTGTATCGGGACTAATTCAATATGGAATTTAGAACTCTTGGGGGGAGTTTTCACCAGCTATGTCACAATCTATAGGAAAGACAGGACATGCCGGGTTTTAATTCCTATGTATGTTTTATCAATCCGGGTTTTGAAAACAGAATTTATCCGGATGATAATATACTTACTTTCTGGTTTTGCAAATGATTTTATCGGGGTCTTTTGTTTTTGAAAGCAGTAGACTATTTTATAACTTGGCAATAAGTTTATTCAAATAAAACGTGGACAGAACAATAGAAGTAAAACAAGTACACAGATATCTAATTTTAAATACTAGAAGAGACTTTCTTTACCTTCCCGACGAGAATAATTAGTAAGAAAGAAAATATAATACGACATAGAGATCTCCAGTGATAATAATCTTCTCTTTCTTTAGATATTTCCAAGAATTCGATTCCAAAATCGGGACACGTCGAGTGTCGAGTATAGATTCGATAATTCTTCAGAAATAAGACGATAGTAGAAAATGCTTGATAAAAGATAATAAAATCAGACTAGAACTCAAAATTCTCAGATCCCAAGTTGCTCTCCTTGAACCCTTGGGGGTATTGGCCTATTTATACTGCTCGGGGAGGATTGTCGCGTGACATTCCCCAATAAGGGCAAGTGTCGCGCGACATAATGTACAATGTCGCACGACAAATGGCTGAAGTGATGTTTCTGACAGACTGATGTGTTAGAGAGTGGATAGTCTGGTGTCAGAAGGGTTGTCGCGCGACATACCTATTTGTCGTGCAACAATTTCCTTTAAAAATAGGTTTGTTGGCCAACAAACCCTTTCGGGGCAGTTTCGAGTGCTCGGGTGGGTCTCGGACTCCAAAAACAGTACTTCTCGTAGGTCGTTAGGGTTCTTGCGGGGGTCACGGATCGGGGTGTCATCAATAGAATACGTCGCCTAAGAATTTCCAATGCGATGTAATAATGACACGTCGCCTAAGATTATCTAGGGCGATGTAGGTATATAATACGTCTCCCTAGATAATCTTAGGCGACGTATGTATACATTAAGTCGCCTAAGATTATATAGGGCGACGTACTCAAATTCAGACGTCGCCCAAAAGCTGTTGACTACTGACACTTTTAAGTGGCGGTCAACAGGGATTTGACTGACCTTTAAGCGACGTAGAAACTATAAATACGTCGCCTAATATATCTAGGTTAGTTGTTGCCCCTATTTGATCTCTAGAGTTAATTTAGGTGATTTTGGCAATTTTGAAGGTGAAAATTAACATCATTTCCCTCATTAAAGACTTGTTTGATATTTAGGTACTCTATCTCTTATTAATATTAATTATTTACTAATTTTTGTGTTTATATATATATATATATATATTGTGTTTAGTGTAGAAAATGTGTATTTGGTGTTTAACATATAGTATTATTGTTAGTTGTTGCCCCTATTTGATCTAACGTTCGTACTATGTAACCTAAGAACATGCCATTTTCAGGGTTGATGTGTTTTAGATTTAATTTAGGCAATTTTGGCGATTTTGAAGGTGTAATTCCCTCATTAATAGCTTGTTCTTTAACTACTCTATCTATTACTAATATTAATTTTTTTACTATTTTTTTACCTTATATATATATCATGTTTAGTGTAGAAAATGTGTATTTGGTGTTGAAGATATAGTATTGTTGTTAGTTGTTGCCCTTTTTTTAGATATACGTTAGTATTATTCTTAATTGTTGGTAATTTTTGAGTTTGTAATTATTTTCCATATGACAGTGATCGAAAATGAATAAGAACTGGATGAAATGCTCAAGAGGTTCAACGGAATTCATTATGGGGCTAATGGAGTTCTTAGAGTATGTACGAGAAAATGGCAACAGTTCGACTGGATTGTATCCATGTCCCTACAAAAAATGTTTTAACATGAGCCAACGGGTGACATTAGATGAAATATACATCCACTTGACCAATGCAGGTATAATGGAGTCGTATACAGTATGGAACCTACACAGGAAAATTCCAGAGACACCTTCGTAATGGCAAGCAGAATAGAACCAGGCATCTTCGAGTAACCCGACCAAGGACTTCGTACAAGATGCTTTTCCTTTTCGTGAATCGTATGATCACGGTGGCGTTGACAATGCATTTCATGCCGACCTGTAGACACCCCGATCCGTGACCCCCGCAAAAACCCTAATGACCTTCGAGAACTACTATTTTTGGAGTCCGGGACCCACCCGAACACCCGAAACTGCCCCGAAAGGGTTTGTTGGCCAAACAAACCTGTTTTTAAGGGAAATGTCTCACGACAAACAAGTATGTCGCACGACAAATGCCCTTTATGGGGACATGTCGTGCGACAAACACCCCACCATTCACTTTCTGACACATCAGTCTATCGGAAACATCATTAAAGTTGAATGTCGCGCGACATACCCCTTTTTGGGGGACATGTCGCGCGACATACCCCTTTTCCAACACTATAAATAGGCCAACACCTCCCAAGGATTGAGGACAGCAACAAGGGTGGAGGGACAGCAAGAAAGGAACTGAGAATTGAAGAATTATTGGTTTATGATCTGATTTTTTAGTCTTTCGTCAAGCATTCTCGATTATCGTCTTATTTCTGAAGAATTATCGAATCTATTTTCGACACTCGACGTGTCCTGTCTTGGGAATCGAATTCTCAGAAATATCTGAAGAAGGAGAAGATTATCATCGCCGGAGATCTCTCTGCCGTATTATATTTTCTTTCTTATTATTATTCTCGTCGGGAAAGTAAACAAAGTCTCTTCTAGTATTTGACATTAAATTTCTATGTACTTGTTTTATTTATGTTGTTTTGTCCACGTTTTATTTGAATAAACTTATTGCCAAGTTACAAATAGTCTATTATTTTCAAAATAAAAGACCCTGATAAAACCATTTGCAAAATCAGAAGAATAAGTACATTATCGTCCGGATAAAATTCTGTTTTCAAAACCCGGACTGATAAGACTTATCTAGGAATTAAAATCAACATATCCTGTATTTTCTATAAACTATGACGTGTCTGATAAAACTCTCCTCAAAGAGTTCTAGTTTCATATTAAATTAGTCCCGATACAAAATCCGAACTTTTACAAAAGTAATTACAACACGAGAAAACCGTCATTATCTGAGGAAATAACACGGGATACTATTTCAAAATAAAAGGCTTTGTCATTTGTATTTACATCTTTTTAATAATAAAACATCTGATCTCGAAACACAAAGGTTTTTATCCCTTTCCCGTTTTTTCCCAAAAATTAGAGTTTTCATTCGAAAAGTTGTAGACTATCAGTAAAAGCATCCAAGTTTTTCAACATAAAATAAACATATAAGACCACTAGAGACCGAAAGGGCGGAATGGGTGCTTAACACCTTCCCAAACTGTAATATAGTTCCCGAACCCTATAGAATCCTGGTTTCGTAGACAAACGTGTAAAGAAAGGCTTATCCGTAGCCTTTCCTCTTACACGACCCCTTTTTGTCCGTTTTCTAGTAAAACGTATTGGCGACTCTGAACAAACCCCTTTGCATTTAGAATAGACATAGGGACACCCGATATGAATTATCAAAACCAATAGAAGCAAATGGAACGACGGAATCCTTTCCGACGTTTCAGACGCCCAAGGACGGGAATGAGATCCAGGGGTCGCATTTGCGGATTCTCACAGTGGCGACTCTGCTGGGGAACGAGAGAACTAAGCTCTTATATGTGGATTTTTTTTGTTTATGAATATGTTGATATGCATGCTTGTACTGCTTTCCCTACTTGCCCCCTTGACGTGGCGCCTGGATTTTATTGTTGACCTAACCTAGAGGCGCAGTAGAGTCCATTCATTAACATAGACATATGTTTAGGATTTCCCCTTTCTGTTAGATTTGATTGTACAGAAATATTTTTAATAAAAATGGCGTTTTCAAAATACACCTCGAAGATAAGATATTTGCAATTAAATCTTTTGAAAATTCTTGTTTTGCATGCACTTTCACAAATCATGCATTGGTTCTATGAGTGTGAATTTACACCAAACCCTCAGAAGTATTATAAGTGAGTAGGGAGTTGGCTTGCTTGGGCCAACATAAACCGAAAGCATTTACTTCCACTCTCCTTGGCCAAGTACGCCCCCGAGGTATATCAAGTGACGAGAACACTCATGTACCCGGGAAGTATATCAAAAGATTCTTGCACGTACCCACCCCTGGGGTATATCGCAAGGTCTTGCCAAATAGGAGGGAGCCTGAAGCCTTCACCTTGCATTACACCTGCGTTGCATATGGGAAGAGTCAAAGATAGAACACTCTTATATTTTTATCAACCGTGAGGAATTTGTACCACATAGGGCCTTGTCATGTATATCTCCCCCAGATATTGGCAAGTACGGCCGGAGGCTGACCAACCTCTGTCGTAGAAATTTACGACGAGATCACCTCGTTGTGACTTTTCCCGGTACATCTCCCATGAAAAGCAGCTCAAGAGGAGAGATATTCCCAATTTCCATAAAATCAAAAGATGAGTTTTTCAAAATTCGGGACAAGTAGGATAACCCAAGGAGCACTTTGCTGCCTATCCTAAACTCCCACTGGAAATTCACTCAAGTTGTTGTTGACGTGTCTTTATAAAACACCCGAAACTTGGTTTTCGTTGTTTTTCTTTCTTCATGGTTTCTTTTGGCAAAAATCGAGTCACATCATAGTCTTCCTTCATCTTCGCCCCGTGGTTCCATCTATAGCCGTAATACGACGACAGTCTGGAAGGTTGGGCTGGTCCGAATCACACCGGAAGATTAGTAAGACCAAGCACACCCGAATGGTCGATGGATGCGAGAATCAAGAGACAGATCATAGCCTAGCCGAGGCATCTACAGCTCAGCCAACTTTAGCCGAGATGCATCATTTGCTAATAACCGTTAATATGAGTCTAGCAAACCTCACGAACGAGCAACAGAGCACCCGAGTTCGAGTAGAAAGTTGTCAGCCGGGCGGGTCGCGCCACTGGGGTTTGAACGACTACCACCGAATCGAGATCAAGGGCAGTCATCGCAAGTACTTCCCCCAGTTCAAGGAACCAATCCACCTCAAACGGGCCCTGTCATGGCCGGTCCCGTTCAGACCGATCCCAACAATCAGAATCAATGGGCCCCAGATTCAGGCCCCATTTACCAACAACAAGAGCCACCCATCATCTGGCCGCAATCTCAGCAAGGCCTTGATCCCCAATACCAGCCATGGCCATAAGTCCCCGCAAGGCCTATTCCACCACCGGCCCTAGTAGCCCCTCCTAATGAGTACCCAGACATCAACCGACTTCGGGCAGTGTATGCAGAATCGGTTATAGCTCGAGAATAGCCCGATAAGGTGTCAAGAGAGAGTGAAGAAATGAAGAAACTGAAAGAGCAGATGAAGGTTCTGCAAAGAGGGATTTCTTTAATAAAAGGGGCAGATGAGATCACAGATATGAATGCCTTCTCCCTCTACCCAGAAGCAAGACTACCTCAGGGATTCAAGCTCCCTTCTATCACCAAATTCACAGGAACAACACCCCCTAAAACCCATCTTCAATCCTACATCAGATCCATGCAAATGTCTGGTTGTGGAGAACCAGAATTAGCTCAGGCCTTTCATATGACTCTCACAGGGGCCGCCCTTAAATGGTTTTTTGATCTGGAGAGACACCACACGAAGACTTGGAGAGATATTGTCAAGGAGTTCATGAATAAATACGGGTCCAACGAAGATTTGAAAATTACCTACAAGCACCTGGAAATGGCCAAGTAAGGTGAGAAAGAAAGCTTCAGCAATTTCGTCACACGTTGGAGAGAGATGGCCTCCTAAATGTCCAAACGGCCCAATGAAAAAGAGCAATTAGAGATTATACAGAAGAATTTCACTCCGGCTGTATTAAGTTGCATGGGAAAGCATGTGTTCCCACACTTCAGAGCCTTGTTACGCATGGGATCACAAGTAGAAGAAGAGTTGGCCAAGAAAACAGAAATCGACATCAAGAAAGCCTCATACACTAGGAGAAAGACGGCCACTCCAACCGTTAACTAACTAAGCTCATACCCATATCAACAAAATCCGTTTCAACAGCCATAACAAACACCTCCGATGAATTGGCCCGCACAAGGAGACTCTTCGAGCACCGAAGTCAAGAGAAGGAGGAATTTATGTACCCTTCCCACTACACTGGTCAAAAGCTTGGAACTACTTCGAAAGGCCGGACTAATCACTCCACTCAACCCACGCCCTCCACCAAATCCTATTCCCAGCACCTGGAAAATGAATGAGAAATGTGCATACCATCAGAACGCTGTTTGGCTCTCCGCCATCGTATTCAAGACCTAATCGAGGCTGGCACTATACCCTCACCCGGCGGGCCCAATGTTACTAACAACCCTCTTCCCAATCATGCTCCCCCTGCGGGAATTAACGCATTGACTGCTGATGAAGAAGGCTTTGATCCCGTGGGGCTCATTCGAGATGACCCTGCCTACAAGTTACCCGCTGTGCTGCCAGAAAGGAATCAAGTTACACCCGGCCTCAATCCGATAATCGACCAATGGATGGCTAGGATGAACTTCCTACCCGGGCAGGGTTTAGGAAAAACCAACCAGGGGATCCCACAACCTCTTACAACCAAAACCAATCCCGGAAAATCTGGGATAGGATGGACCCAGGATAAGAAGAAACAACCATGGAAGCGCCGAGGCCTTCCCAAGGAGACAATCTGTATGACAGAAACCTCGCCCAAAACTTTCAGTTGGTCGGCAGAACTAGAATCATCAGAAGTCTCAGAGGGATCAGACCCAGCGTCCCTTTGGATACAGCAAATTACCCGTTCAGGAAGAGTATATTAGCCACCACTGATGGATGTCGGGACATCACTTCCTTCTAAGGAAATAGGAGATGATCGAGTATTGGAACAATTGAAGAAGACCCAGGCACACATCACCATTTGGGGCCTCCTGGTTGCCTCCAAACCTCATAGGACCGCTTACATCAAACTCCTAGATGAGGCTGTCATATCGCCAGACTCTACGCCCGAACAACTGCCAAACATGATTGGGTCACTTACAGTTCAAAGAAGTCTGTCCTTTTCAGATGAAGACTTATCTCCATTAGGGAAGAAACACAGTCTGGCTCTCCATATTACTGTCAGGACCCGAAGGAAAATCCTGCCGCAAGTCCTCGTCGACAACGGCTCAACTATAAACGTTTGTCCCCTGAAGACTGCCAAATGTCTGGGTATCTTAGACTCAGAGCTTTCTCCGTCAGCTGTGACCCTTAGAGCCTATGACAACACTAGGCGAGCCGTCCTGGGTTCTCTGAAGCTTGATCTCATGGTTGGTCCCGAAAATTTTCCAGTCGGTTTTCAAATCATAGACATTCCTTCCAGTTTTAACCTCCTGTTGGGAAGAGCATGGCTACATGACATAGGAGCACTCCCCTCCTTACACCAGAAAATCAAGATACCATTCGAAGGGAATATAATCACCATCCAAGGAGATCCTGAGCGGACCTTGGTAGATCTGGAATTACCTATTTTGAGCATCGGGAGCCATAGCATACAACTGTTGGGCTTTTCCTATAAGCCTCAAGTACAAGCTCTCACCACCCAAAGAATCGAGTATCTTTCCCCTGATAATATCCCCGGTCTCAGCACCAAGATCACGAATATACTGAGAAAGATGAAATACTTACCTGGAGCCAGTCTGGGAATGGGACAGCCCGGATTACTTCAAGCCTTAGAATCAATAACGAGGCAAGAAAGAGAAGGGTTGGGGTACCAACACACTGAGGAAGACGACAAAGAAAAAAGGGGTCAAGGGTATCAGTGTCAGAGTTTTAGCTCTCTTAATGGCTTTTTTGTCAAAGAAGGAGAAGACTTCCCCTTTTGCGGTTTTCAGGAGCCTTGGAGAAACAGCAACGGAGATAACCTTCCAGGATGGGAAATCTTCTATAAAGAAGACCTCTATCTCAAGGAAATCATTTTGCACAGCTTCTCTACCAAGTTGACGATCGGGCCGAAAGAAGAAAATAAAGACAAGGAAGATGAAGGAAAAGAACTGATTGAAAATCTCTTTGACATCATGGCTCTAAGGGATGACGAGCCAAGATACGACCCTGTACACTTGATACACGCTGATCCAGAGTATCAGGAAAAGGGGAGAAAGTGTGAAATTGTAAGGGTGAGAGATAAGAGTGAGGGAAAGGGTAAGGAAGAGTCTTTCCTAAATTTACTTTTCAAACTTGTACCTGTAAGCACTGTTATTAACGAAGAAGACTCTGTTTTGCGTTATCCTGTTGATGTCAATTCTGTAATTGCTTATATGGAGTTGGAAAGATTAAACGAACACCCTGAACATGAGGGGCAGCGTATATAGAGCGAGGAAGGAGACACCCTTATAATTAACCTCGGAACAAAAGAGGAAAGGAAAGAAGTCCATATTGGGGCAAGTCTAAGTAAGCCAGAAAGAGAAGAATTCACACAAACTCTGAATGAGTACGTGGATATCTTCGCCTGGTCTTACGCTGATATGCCAGGTTTGAACAGCCAGATAGTCATGCACGAGATACACACCAAGCCGGAATTCAGACCCGTCAAGCAAAAATTGAGAAAGCTTACGCCAGAATGGTCCTTGAAAGTAAAAGAAGAAGTGATGAAACAACTGAGTGTAGGGTTTTTGCGGGTGAATGATTATCCTTTATGGTTAGTCAACATTGTGCCCCTTCCAAAGGCAAATAGGAAGGTCCGCATGTGTGTGGATTACCGAGATCTCAATAAAGCTTGCCCAAAAGACGATTTCCCATTAGCCAACAGCGATTTGATAATAGATAATACTGCCAACCATGCCTTGAAATCATTTGTGGACAGTTTTGCCGGGTATAATCAGATCAAGATGCACCCAGATCACCAAGAGAAAACAGCATTTATCATGCCATGGGGAACATACTGCTACACTGTTATGCCATTCGGGCTAAAGAATGCCGGGGCAACATATCAGAGGGCAGCTACAGCTATCTTCCACGACATGATTCACAAAGAAGTAGAAGTATATGTGGACGATATGATAAACAAGTCAAAGAAAAGGGAAGGCCATGTACCAGCCTTACGAGGTAGACCCTGCTAAGTTGTCAGTAACCAAAGGAAAGCTCTTAGGCTATGTTGTCAGTAAGAAAGGAATCGAGGTAGACCCTGCTAAGGTTCGAGCTATCCAAGAAATGCTCGAGCCTCGTACCGAGAAAGAAGTCTAAGGATTTTTGGGCAATTTGCAGTACATCAGTAGGTTCATCTCTCAGCTCACTCAGACTTGCGAGCCGATCTTTAAACTCCTGAGGAAATCTTCACCAGGAGAATGGGACGATCAGTGCCAAGAGGCTTTCAATAGAATCAAAGACTATCTCTCCAACCCCCCAGTATTAGTCCCACCACAGACCGTACTGCCACTAATCTTATACCTAATGGTCATGGATTCGGCTGCAGGAGCTATGCTAGCCCAACATATGATTGATATCCGAAAAGAGCAGGCTATCTACTACATCAGCAAAAAATTATCCCCATTCGAGATAAACTACACGCCGTTAGAGAAGTCATGCGCCGCTCTTGTTTGGGTAACACAGAAATTACGGCACTACATGCTGGTTTTCCCAGTCATCCTGGCATCACGAGTTGATCCGTTGAAATACCTCTTCAAAAAACTAGCTCTCTCGAACCGTATGGCAAAATGGTTATTCTTGCTCTCTGAATTCGACATCACCTACATGACCCAGAAGGCAGTCAAAGGCAAGATCATAGCTGATTACCTGGCCCACAATCCAATATTGGGGGACATGCTAGAAGAAGCCGAATTCCCAGACGAAGCTATCATGAATGTCAAGATCGATGAAGACTGCAAATTATACTTTGATGGGGCCGCCAACCGAAACGGGAATGGAATAGGCATCCTGTTAGTCTCTCCAGAGCAAACTCACTCCCCGATATCATATCGTCTGGACTTTTTCTGCACCAATAATATGGCCGAGTATGAAGCCTGTATAATCAGATTAGAGATTGCGCTCCAAAGAGGTATACGGAGAATACAAGTGTACGGAGATTCGGCATTAGTAGTCCACCAAGTGCTACAAGAATGGAAGGTCAGAGATGAGAGGTTAGTACCATACCTCGCCCGACTAGAGGATGTCACAGGGAAAATTGAGCATTCAAAGTTTTACTATGTCCCCAGATCACAAAACAGTTTTGCTGACGCACTAGCAACCCTAGCATCAATGATCGATATCCCGGAAGGGATGGAAGAAATAACTCTCACTGTACAAAGAAGACCAGGACCAGCACACTGCATGGCCCTTGATGTAGAAAATGAAAAGAATGGTGACTCAACCACTTGGTTTTATGACATCTGGAACCTATTGAAAAATCATCTGTATCCTGAGCAAACTGATAAGAAAACGCGGGTCACACTTAAAAGGTTAGCATCAGGGTTCATACTTTGTGCCGGAAGGCTGTATAAGAGGAACTACGACGGGACCTATCTTCAATGTCTCATCGAAGAAGAATCTGTCAAAATGATGGATCAGATACATGGGGATGATTGCGGACCTCATATGAGCGAACATACACTTTCCCGCAAAATCATCAGACAAGGTTATTACCAATAGATGGATCGACTAAAGAAGTATTACCAATAGATGTAACATGTATAGATAAGAACTACGTAAACCTGAGCCCTAACTCAAAATTATATTTTTTCAAAAGGGGAACATAAGCAACCTCAGAAGTGACTTCAGGCCCGGTTTAAAACGTTGTAAAAACAAGTCCATTGTTTATTATTAAGGTGGTTCAGAACACCAGAAGTTACAAAGCAAATACATCATACAGAAAGACCTAATCCCTAGGGGTTGGCCAAGCAGGGTCCTCAGTAGCCAAGTCAATTCGAGCCTCATCTAGAATCTGGTATGCAAAGACTATGGTTTCCTCTGTGGGCTCAGAATCCATGAACCAAAACCATTCCATTTGAAAGGGGTTAACAATCAGGTCCTTTTCCAGAGACCCCCAACGAGAACAAATGATGTTAACCCGGAGGAGCTTGGAAATACCAAAACGAGCATAGTTGAACTGACGAGTCAGTCGAGCACGCCACATTCTCTCCACCGATGAAGAAACATGCTGGGTCAGAAATTTAGACTCGGAAAAGAAGTTATTCAAGCTAAGGGGAATCCCCTGAGGGACGTTAAATTGCCGAAGAAGACGTCCTGGGAGATAAAAAGAAGTGAACTAGAGCCCACGGAGCCGAACATAATTCTGCCCCCCGGTACTAAGCACTATCACCCTCAGCTTCCACTAAGGAATGTTCCATCGAATAGCCCAAAAGTTCTCTGAAAACCACACCGTCTAATCAGAGGAAGACATGGTCAAGGCACCAAAGAGGGGACGACGAAAGAAGTGCGTCGGGTTGTCAAGCCGAACCCCATTGAAACCCACTGATCGGAAACGCTCCAATAGCCACATGTATAGTAACCGCAGACTTCTCCTGAAGAAGGGTGAAGCTCCCCTGTTGAGGTCATCTAGGCCATTCAAAGTCTCTGCAAGAACGATAGCCACTATAAATTCTCCATTTCTAGCATGGTAAATCAAACTCAGAATAGTAAGATCAACATAGGAAGAGCCCGTCACTAGTAGCATATCAGAAACAAGACAGATCAAGGCCGCCGTAGTACGCCCCACACTATAAGAGGCTCTCTTTTCGTAACGATGAAAGAACCTCACCATTTTATGGAGGTCAAGGAGTCTGTCGGTAATAAAATCATCGCAAGCCGCTTAGGGAATGGCTAACAGAGCAATCAGCATATCTCGAGGACCAATTTCTTTTATGGGAACAGCCATCGGGAGACGAACATCAGAACACAACAGACAGGAGAACTCTTCATAAGTCGGGCAGAGCTCATCTAGCCCGAAACGGAAAAGATGATCCTCAAGACTCTAGAAATACAAAGCACCTAACAGAAAGGAAAAATCTACAGGACGATGGCACCAACCCACTAAAGGACGGAGTACACCAAAGTTCAAGCCATTCTCAGAAGATATCAGAGCATCTCGGGCTTCAACATAAGAAAAATCAGAACTTGAGCGATAAGAAGACATTTTGGGAAAGGTGTGGGGATGAAGGAAGGAAGATGGGTGTATTTATAGCAAAAAAGAGGATCTTGTGCCTGTTTATCGCTTGACAAACCCATGTCCAGGAGGGATTGTCGCGCGACAATCCCCTTTGATGTCACTCTATTTTTGCTTTTCTTACACATAAGAGTCATTTTTGCCAAAAGAATCACTTCTGCATGCACTGTGCTCACTCTGTTCTTTTGCAGGAACCCTAAGTATTGCCACATTGCAAGGATGGCTCCTAAAATTATCAATTCATGTAATTATTATTTTTCATCACAGATAAGGGATAAAAAACGAATCATCAGACCCAAATAAAGATTTTTCATAAAGAACTGATAAAAGAACAGTTTTCAAGAAACTAAATCTCTGTCTAAACATCTAAAAATAAAACTACATATCTGTCTGAACTAACCAAATGCAGGAAAAGAAAACTAATCTATCCTAGCGCGCTTCGACACGCTACCACTGTCACCAGAATCCTCCTCTGGAGTAGGATCGACCTCTGGGACACCTTGAGTAGAGGGAGCTGCTGCCTGAGAAGGCACCGGCAACTGGACCGGTGCCGTGGGGCGAATCACCAAAGATCAAGACCGCCTGGAGGTCCGGCTACTGCTCCTCCGAGACTCCGTCCGAGCACGAGAGGAAGACAGAGGGTCATTTGCCCGCAAGGAAACAACGATCGCCCTCTGACAGTCACGCATGTATGTCATGGCGTCTCGACCAATGTACTGGAGCAGGTTCCAGCGGTAGAGGTACTGGGAATGCCAAGCCCTCAGATCCGTCACACACACGCTCACCCACTGAAAAGGAAAGAAAGAAGAATCAGCACCGTTAAAATAAATAAGCATGGATATGAAGGGATATTGAGGGAAGAAAAGCACATACCTCATCATCAGGACAGCCACCCAAGTAGTCGAACGTATCCTCAGGGAGAGGATACTCTGGCACCGTATATCGACGTAAACCGGCACCAACATAGGAGAAGTCCATAGGAAGTGTCGGCAGATCTACCGGATGAACGGATGAACTCGCTGGCATAGCAGCAGAAGTAGACCCACCCTCCTCATGAATCAGGAACAAAGGAGGACGAGAAGATGAGCCACCAAGACCGGTAGATCTGACCGGAGGACCCATGGCAGCAGACGGGAGTGGAGTCAGCGTGGCATAAGTACGAACACCAGGAGGATCCACAACGGCCATTGCTCTCAGAGGCGGGACCCCACTAGAAATAGCAGCAATAGCAGAAGGGGTCCGCCCAAACTGCTCATAGTCGACCCCAAAGTCCGCAGGCTCCCAGGACCGCTCGAAAAAATCTCTTCTCCCTCTTTCAGCATACTGCTCTTCTCTAGGTGTAGTCTGAGACGGCTGCTCTGGAACCGCTGTTGCCCCACCTCCCTCACCACCCTCGGGCCTATCATCACCGTCCTCAGGCCTATTATCACCTCCCTCAGCAGCAGCAGGGGCACCCCTCTCCCCCTCAGGGTCATCATCATCAGAGTCCAAAATGTTGTCCCTCTGATCAGGGACAAGTGGCAAATGACCGGGGATCATCCTAGACAAGTGAGTCTGTCCTCGTATATAGTTGGGATCACCTCCCAACGCTCGGTATCTCTCATAGAAGACCCGCTCTCGAGTCCCCTTCCGCTCCCTCATCAAGTAACGGGCAGCGAAGACAGTATAATCTCCCTCCTCGGTGAATGTCCGAAAATCGAGCCCGTCGACAAGAGCCTGCACCATCACCAGGTCAATCTCGCCCGTCTGCCTCATCAGAACTGGCGGGAATAAAGGAACTCGAGGCCACTGGGCCGGTGTTTGCTGGCAAATAACCCTCTCGCCCAAATAAAAGTGAAGGCCGTACTCGTCCCTGATAAGCCGTCTGGTCCTCGAGGCGGTCAGAGCAAGGCCGTATCCAAAATAGAGACCTAAATCACCCCAAGGGGCCCACTCAATCTGAAAGGAGAACAAGATTTTATTTCAGTGATTTATATTCTATTTTACTATTTAAAGAATACTAAGATGTTTACCTGCTCCTCCAGCAGGTCATGGATGGCAGCAGCTCTGGTCTCCCGAGTCCGGTATACATAGGGAGCCCTATAATTCCCTGCGATGAATCGGCGGAGAAAAGGAAACTGATCCTCGTTCTCGACGAGGAGATCCACCTGGGCGCGCCCCAGACGAGTATACGCCATGAACCAACTCTGAAGAAGAAATATAAAGAATATCAGCAATAATCAACAAGTAATATGCAAAAGATTGAAGCAAGGATAAAAGTATGTACCTCCCACAGCAATGAGAAGCCCTTGAGGTTCAGGGCTAAATGGCGAGAAACCTGGTCCATAGCATCATATAAGACAGCCAGAATAAAGCCTCCCCAGTCGTAGTCAAACATGATGCTGAAATCCCGGAGATAGGGCAACCACCAGAGATGGGTCGTGTCCCCCCCATGGGCCTCGAACAGATCATGGAGTGTCAGTAGAAGAAGGACGCGGGCATACTGGCGCACCTCCTGACGGGTCATCGGCACCCCCGAAGCAACTAATCGAGCTCTCTCTGTGGCTAGCGCGTAACCAGAACCGCCCGGGGGATCGTGTCGCCCAAACTCCGTCACTCAAAAAACCATCCAAGTGCGCCCACGATACCCTCTGCCGTTAGGCGCAAAGGGACGTCAATCTGGATAGGGACCCCCTGAAGGAATCCTTGTCAAAGCAAAAAGATCGAGGGGGTCATCGTCATCTCCCCCCAGCTCCAATGGAAGGTATGAGTAGTATCCCACCAACGGGAGGCTAGTGCCGACAATAAAACTGCCGCCTTAGATACCCGCTCCGGGAGGGCGTCAAAGAGGAAACCAAATGGAGTCGCAAGGAGCAACTCCTAGACAGGGGCTGGTGCCTGTCGCCACTCTAAGGAAATAGCATTGGGAGAACCCCAACCTCGGCCGACACACTGCGAACAAAATAGAGATAGAGATATAAGTAACCTGAGGGTACTTTGGTATAATTATGAGAATTATAGGGTTATAAGGGCAAATTATGTAATTTTCCAAACCTGAGGGTACTTTGGTGTAATTATGAGAGTTATAGGGTTATAAGGGTAAATTATGTAATTTTCCAAACCTGACGGTACTTTGGTGTAATTATGAGAATTATAGGGTTATAAGGGTAAATTATGTAATTTTCCAAACGTGAGGGTACTTTGGTGTAATTATGAGAGTTATAGGGTTATAAGGGTAAATTATGTAATTTTCCAAACCTGAGGGTACTTTGGTGTAATTATGAGAGTTATAGGGTTATAAAGGTAAATTATGTAATTTTCCAAACCTGAGGGTACTTTGGTGTAATTATGAGAGTTATAGGGTTATAAGGGCAAATTATGTAATTTTCCAAACTTTAGGGTACTTTGGTGTAATTATGAGAGTTATAGGGTTATAAGGGTAAATTGTTTAATTTTTCAAAACCTGAGGGTACTTTGGTGTAATTATGAGAGTTATAGGGTTAAAGAGCAAATTATGTAATTTTCCAAACCTGAGAGTACTTTGGGGTAATTATGAGAGTCATAGGGTTATAAGAGCAAATTATGTAATTTTCCAAACCTGAGGGTACTTTGGGGTAATTATGAGAGTTATAGGGTTATAAGAGCAAATTATGTAATTTTCCAAACCTGAGGGTACTTTGGTGTAATTATGAGAGTTATAGGGTTATAAGGGCAAATTATATAATTTTTTCAAAACATAAGGGTACTTTGGTGTAATTATGAGAGTTATTGGGTTATAAGGGTAAATTATGTAATTTTTCATAACCTGAAGGTACTTTGGTGTAATTATGAGAGTTATAGGGTTATAAGGGCAAATTATGTAATTTTCCAAACCTGATGGTACTTTGGTGTAATTATGAGAGTTATAGGGTTATAAAGGCAAATTATGTAATTTTCCAAACCTGAGGGTACTTTTGTGTAATTATGAGAGTTATAGGGTTATAAGGGTAAATTATGTAATTTTTCAAAACCTGAGGGTACTTTGGTGTAATTATGAGAATTATAGTGTTATAAGGGTAAATTATGTAAAACCTGATGGTACTTTGGTGTAATTACGAGAATTATAGGCTTGTAAGGGTACGTTATGTAGGAAAATATGAGGGTACTTTGGTGTAATTATGAGAATTATAGGGTTATAAGGGTAAATTATGTAATTTCTCAAACCTGAGGGTACTTTGGTGTAATTATGAGAGTTATAGGGTTATAAGGGTAAATTATGTAATTTTCCAATCCTGAGGGTACTTTGGTGTAATTATGAGAGATATAGGGTCATAGGGGTAAATTATGTAATTTTCCAAACCTAAGGGTACTTTGGTGTAATTATGAGAGTTATAGGGTTACAAGGGCAAAATTATGTAATTTTTCAAACCTAAAGGGTATCACAAGTAAAAGTATGTGTTCACTAAATACACGAAAAGAAGACATACCAAAGACCGTCGACGGATCTCGTGAGAAACTGGCTCCATCAAGAGCCAAGGAACGTCCGGAACTGGAGCAGCCCGGGTCACATCTCGGTAGACCACCGCCCGACCGCGGTCCACCCCATCCTCACCGTAGCCTTTCCTCTTACACGACCCCTTTTTGTCCGTTTTCTAGTAAAACGTACTGGCGACTCTGAACGAACCCCTTTGCATCTAGAATAGACATAAGGACACCCGATATGAATTATCAACACCAATAGAAGCAAACGGAACGACGGAATCCTTTCAGACGGTTCAGACGCCCAAGGACAGGAATGAGACCCGGGGGTCGCATTTGCGGATTCTCACACGACCCTGTCGCCAAAGAAAATTTGATAGCATATCAGCATCTCTTAGACAAAGCAGTGACTCCACTGTACGAAGGTAGTCAAGTCACGGTGCTAGCTTCAATGCTTAGATCGTTGTAGCTGAAACAAAGTTGCAATATGACGGACACATCCTTCAACAAGTGGGCTGCTGAAATTAATTACCTGTTGCCCGAAGGGATCGGAACAAGTACCCCGACTCATACAAAGCTATAAAAAAGGCCTTAAAGAAGATCGGCATGGGTTACGAGGTCATTCACAGGTGTTACTATGGCTGCTACTTGTTTTACAAGGAGGTGAAAAACCTAAATCAATGTCCCATTTTCGGTGAGTCAAGATGGGAAGAAGAAAACACAGGCGGTGGCAAACGGATTGCCCGGAAGATGGTTCGGTACTTCCCATTGGCACCAAGGTTGCAGTGTCTGTATAGTCGCAAACATATTGCAAAGGAAATGCGGTGGCACGGGAAAAGAAGAGAAGATACTGAATATCTTAGACACCCAGCGGATGGAGAAGCATAGAAGGATTTCGACAGGTGGCGTATATATTTACAGTTCGTACACATACAATTTACTAAATTGTTAATTTAATTATTTTCATATGAAGGAATTTGTCTCGTCACGTTACAAGTCGCAACCGCAATTTTTCGCCAACATTAGAAACGTACGTCTTGCGCTAGCATCAGATGAGTTCAGTCCGTACTCTATTCCAACGGTTCCCTACAGCTGCTGGCCTGTTATTGTGATGCCTTATAATTTTCCTCCTTCGTTGTGTATGAAGAATGAGTTTAACATTCTAGTCTTACTAATATCTGGCCCTGAGAATTCGGGAAAGACTCTGAATGTGTGTATGAGACCACTGATTGATGAACTTAAGATGCTGTGGGAGACGGTGGTTTCGACTTGGGATCGATACGGTGAAGTGGCATTCAACATGAGGTTAGCCGTTATGTGGACCATCATTTACTTTCTAGGACTAGGAATGTTGGGAGGTATTCAGACAAAAGGGTACAAGGCATGTCCTATATGTTTGGACCATATTGTTGCGGTTCACAATAATGGAAGGATGTTATACCAGGGCGCGCGTAGATGTTTATCCAAAGATCACCCTTATCAAAGGCGACCAGAAAGGTTTAATGGGGAGCCAGAGCTTAGACCCGCCCCACAAAGAAAGTATGCATGTCAGGTTCTTGAAGCTACCAATAATTTTCCTTACCTTCAAAATTCTTTGCATCCGCATCCTGACTTCAAACAGGTACGGCTCATAAGACCTTCACCCTAATTTCTAGTAAAGATTAGCATATTAAAATTATTAAAATTAAATTACTATAAAATAAAAAATATTAAAAATTTTAGAATATTTTAAATTTTCGTGAAAATTTAAGGGGAGTAACCATTCGGGCGACGTGTTTATTTTTACGTCGCCTAAATTACTCTTAGGAGACGTAGTTTTTATTTCTACGTCACCTAAGCCTGAATGGTTTTCCCCCTTAAATTTTCACAAAAAATTAAAATATTCTAAAAATTTGAAATTCACTTGGGCGACGTAAGTAATTAAATTACGTCGCCTTTGTTAAATCCTAGGCGACATAATTAAATTCCTACGTCGCCCAAGTGATTAGGATAAATTAAACCCTCCACCCCCAATTTCATTTTTACGCGACACCTCCCTCCTTCGTCCTCCTCCCTCCCTCAATTTCCCTCCTCCCTCCTTCTCCCACCAACTCAGCCTCCCTCACCGAACTCAACCTTTCTTACTACTCCCTCTCGCACGCCTCACCGCCAAAGCCCTAGCCCCACTGCCATCCCTCACCACCAATTTCAGGTCTCTCTCTCTATATATATATGTGTATATATGTATAATTTTCGAAGCCCACGTGATAGTACTCCGTTGAATTTTTTTTCCTGTTATTTATGTTCTTTCTCTATATATATGTGTATATATGTATATGTATATGTATATGTATATGTATATGTATAAATTTCGAAGCCCGCGTGATAGTACTCCGTCGAATTTTTTTTTTCTATTCTTTCGTTAGTATAGCAATTTCGAGAAATCTCGAAATTTAAACTCCCCCAATTTCATTTTTTTTGTTCTTTTTGTTCTTTCTGTCCTTTCTGTTAGTATAGCAATTTTGAGATTTTTTAGGGTATCTCCCAATCTGGTTGGTTGATATTTGACTGGTTAATGATAGACTTTGAGTGTAATTTCTGCAATTAGCCGAAGGGTAATTTCTGCAAAATAAGTAGATTGATTCTTTGAAGATGAATTTAGTCAAATTCTTTGGTTCAATTGATTGGGAACAAGAATCGTATAATTATTTTTCCAAATTAAGTGAGTGCTCACTTATATCTTCCCTTTAAGCTATTTGTATTGTGTTTATCAAGTATGCAAAGTTTCAAATCAATCCAATATTTAAAATTCATAATTCAGTATATAACATGATTATGATGAGAGACTTCTGCATCTCCAATTAATTTAATTTTTTGCCGCATCTTTGAGATATTATGATTAACTAATTCAATGGCTAGATCAATGAATTAAGGTTTATAATTCCTGCGTACGTCCCTGTATGTATGTGTTTTTTGCTACTTTGATTTATATGTATATGTATGTATGTAAATAATTTCGCCTATACAGTACACCTAAAGTATTAGAATAGTCGAGATAATTAAATGCACATATATGGATGACCAAAATTCAGATTATTATATATTTTCGAACATGTTAAGAATTTATTAATTAGATAAAGCTCAGCCTTTGTTAATTACTCTTTACAAAGTCAATTATATATAAATTATACAATTATCGTAAATATGGTGTGTACAAAATAAGCTAGTATGTGTATATATAAACATTTTTTATAAATTAAACCCTATATATGTGTATATATGTATATGTATATATCTAGATATATATTGAATAATATTATACGTACTCTGATAAATTCAAAATTATTTTTGCAATAAGTGTAACCGTGCAATTTGTAGATAGTAGCTACCCTTGCTTGATTGTTGTTTTGTTCAGTCACTTATTATTATTACTTAGAGTACGTGATATTTTAATATGAATTTTCCCATTGCCGAGAACACAAGTGCAGACTGTTTTGAAATTGAAATTGGAATTGAAGTTTAGTGTTGAATTTGAGATTCAAGTTTAGCAATTGAATCTCAATTTCAACCCTAAACTTCAATTTCAATTCCAAGTTTTCAACGTATATGCTACATGTGACTACGAGCTAACAGGCACCAAATCTGATTTAGTAGCTTCCCAATCAATAGGAAATGAAACTTCCCTAATTAATAAAAATTTTGCAATTGTTAAGTCTAGTGTTCTTATGTTTCTTTCAACTTCAATTTCAATTAAATTAAATTCAATTAGGGAAAAGTTGAAATTGATCTTGAAGTTTATTGTTCTTATGTTTCTTTCGATTTCAATTTCGATTCAATTCAATTTCAATGTCAGTTCAATTCAATTTCAATTTTAATTCAAGTGAATTATAGTATTCTTATGTTTATTTTCTAATATATGTAAAGATGCCTCTGAAAGATTCAGCCGCAAAGAAGAAATCTCGTGTAGAGCTGCGCGAGGAGTTCCATCTTGCCCTGCTGCAGTAGCAGCAGCCCTCACAGGCGGCCCAGACCTCGCAGGCACCCTAGGCCTCACATTAGTTGGCCCAGGCCTTGCAACAGGCGCCACAGGCATCGTAGCACGCAGCCCAAACTGACGAACCACCGGTCTTAGCGCAGGAGTCGCTGATCCTACCGCTTGTTCCGCCCCTCCCTTCCGCTCATTCGACGATTGGCAGCACGGGCCCTGCACCACCAACACGCAGCATTCGCTGCACTTTTGCTACTGCTCACGTGCCGACCGACTCAGGTAAAGTTCTTAATTATATTATTTAGTTATACGCCAGCAATTATATTAACTTTATATAATTTAATGAATAAATTTTCTTGTAATATACAGATAACGCCGCCAGCGCCTCCTCGAGTAATAAGAGGAGATGAGTCGTACTCAGGAAGAAAATGGCGGCGATCACGAAAGAGAAGGGCAGGGCCCCGGTGACCTACGAGGATTCAATTAGGGGGACCGCCATTCTCAGTTCGCTCCTTGTTCGTGACGGAGCGGACAAGGTTGCTGGATTTTTTATCGGTAAGTTTTGCATTTTTCTTTATTTTTTTATTGTTTGTTATCGTTTCAAATTACTAATGTTTCTCTATGGTTTTTTGCTTTGTAAGTGAACTACGAGATCGATCACCGACGTAGGGAGCTCACCGACTGGATAGACAAGAAGGTCGCCAACCGATTCAGGCAGTGGAAGTCTTTCTATCACGCAAACTGGCAGAACTTGGGAGATTCGCTCCTTCCTGTCAAGTTCGCACATCGTCCTGCGGAGTGGCAGTGGTTGTGCAACCACTTCAGGGATCTCGAATTTCAGGCAAAATTAATTAATTCGTCTAACTTAATTTAAATACAATTGAATATTCTAACGGTTTGTATCTTATGTATCTTGCAGAGGTGAAGCGAGTATGCCTTCGATCGAGGATACATCGGATGGCTCCTCACCGGCCTCAATCACAGCCCCGCCGAGACTCTCTATTGATGTAGAGATCGGGCTTATGGAGAGGGTGGTCGGTTCTTCGAGAGGGACCAGGGTTCCTGGCTTAGGCAGCGGCATCGCCAAGCAGCCGAGGACGAGAGGACCATCACAGCCGGAGCCCCGAAACGCCTCGATTGAGGAGGAGTTTGCCAGACTTAGGGAAACTCAAAAGGAACTGAAGGAGCGTCTTCAACAAGAAAGACGGGATCAACAGGAGCGCGAGAGACAGCTCCAGAAAGAGAGGTAGGATCGAGATAGGGAGCGGATGGAGTTCGAAACGAGGATACAGGCCCAGCTTGTAGAAATGGCGAGGCAGATGAATATGAGGGCTCAACCATCCGATGGCTCCAACGCAGGATAGTTTTAGGTTTATTTTCTTATTGATCAATTTTATATGATTGTAAAGTTTTTAAAACAATTTTGTAGGACATTGCTATTGTTGACCTAAGGTCTTAATCTTATTTTGATAATAACAATAAATTAATCATGTGTAATTTAACATGTTTCTTGATATAAGTATACAGTTCATTTACTTGGAAAATTCAAGAAAAACATGACAAGGATCAATATTTCAGTATTCGATCATTGGACAAGACAAGGAAGATCAAATCTCTCAATGCAAATCATGAAGTACAAAGGATCAAAAGATTATACAAAAAGCTTCAAGGAAAAAGCTTCAAATGAAGATCAATTCGAAAAAAACAAATCAAAGCATTCAAAGACTCGTTAATTTAGTAATTGAGTGAGTGCTTAAGATTTATGTAAAGTTACATTATTGATCAAATCCTTATAACTCAAACATATTCATGCATCTTTTAAAAGATTGATTCAAACAAGTTTGAAATTGAATTTATTTGAAAAACATCATCTTACAAAGACCGAGTTTCAAAATAAATTCATATTAATTTTAAATGATCATATTTTAAGCTCTAATAAAAATAGGTATCTTAGAAACATATCTTTGAGGTTCCAAAATCATTAGAATTTTATTTGAAACTAAATTGTTAAATTGCAAAAATATTTTTATTTTACATTTACAATTCGCTCAATTTTTGTCCAATTTTGATCTAACAGTAAGATGGAGGCCTTCCCGGACTCTAATCATTTTGAAATTTTTTTGTCAAATTGGGAGAAATTAACAAAACAAATTTTAATTTTTTTTGTCAAAACTAGCTGTTGGAAAGTTTGAAAATGTATACCTTGGAGCCAAAACCTCTCTTAATCATCCCTAACGGCCATATGGTTTTGCAAGCTATTAATATGAGGTCCTAGACATGTTTTAACAAACTTGAATCATTCTACAAACTTATTTTACATATATACAAAGTTATTCAAGTATTCAATTCATTTTATTGATCAAATTCTTCATTTTTGAGCTATATATTTTGATCAATCTCGATAACTCTAGTGTGAGCTTCATTTGTAATCTTCAAATACACATGAGAGTTATTGTATTGGTGTGTATCATCACAAACAGTTTATTCTTCATTTCAAAAGAGAGTTTGTCTCTTTGTAAAGCAAGAGATCATATCTTGTGAGAAGTATAGTGTGTATAACTACATTGTGAGTGTTGTGTGCATAACGACATTTGTATGGAGGTTTGATCTTCACCCGGAAGGAGATCGATTATAGTGGAAATTCTCGGGGAACTAATCGAGCGCGGAGTAGGGGGAACAAGTCGAACCGTGTGGACAAAAAATCTTCGACTTCGATCGGTTCAATTTTTTTTATCTCTTGCTCTATTATATTGTGCTATTTATTCATTGTGTTTGAAATTAACATTGTTCTTGATTGCTTGATAAATATAGACATCGAATATTTTTAAATCCATTTTAAAAATACGATTAAGTTTTAAAAATCCTATTCACCCCCCCTATAGGGTATTTTCCGACCTACAATTGGTATCAGAGGTTGTACTCTTGTTTTGATTTAACAATCTTAGAGTTTACGATCATGTCTATTTATCATGGAACCGGAATCAACGAAGGTTCTTCCACCACTAGACCACCTCTATTTGATGGCAAAAATTATAGTTATTGGAAAAGTCGTATGTGTACTTTTCTTCAAGCTAGTGATTTTGAACAATGGAAGGTTACACTCATTGGACCCTATGAGATTACCAAAACCGATGAAAAGGGTAAAGTCACTCCTAAATCCATTTCCGAATATGATGAGCATGATATTAAGAAAATCCAATTTAACTCTAAAGCCTTAAATGCCCTACATTGCGTTTTAACTATAGATGAATACAATAAAATTTCTAGTTGTAAAACTGCCAAAGAAATTTGGGACAAATTAGAAGTTGCCTATGAAGGAACCTCACAAGTTAAGGATGATAATATTAATATGCTTGTTCATGATTATGAACTTTTCAAAATGGAACCTAATAAATCACTTGTTTCTATGTATAGTAGATTCTCTATTATCACTAATGCTTTAGATCTTCTTGGAATGGAATATTCAAATGAGGACAAGATTCGAAAAATTCTTAGAACGCTTCCAAAGAAATGAAGACCTAAGGTGATGACTATTCAAGAAGCCAAGAACCTTAAGACACTAAGCATGGATGAACTCTTGGGGTCTCTCAAAACCCATGAGAAAGAATTGGAAAGAGAAGACGAGGGTGATTCAAAAGCCAAGAAAACTCTTGCTCTCAAAGCAAATCAACTAGAGGATGATGAGGAGTTGATGGAAGGAG